>RJWH01005074.1:7966-53225 GCA_004363575.1 Solenodon paradoxus | reverse complement strand
ATATTAGACAAATGCCGGGGTAAACCTAAACATTTCATTTCCATGCCAGTACTTCTCAACTCTCCTCATCACACTCTATTTGGAGACGGTGGTAGCAAGCAGAAAGGAAGGGAGACAAAGACGAATGAACGCGTAAATGCCACGGTGTGGACTTAACGTTACCTAATGAGATCTGACCCAGAGACTCTCCGGCATCATTACACCTGTCATTAAATATTTTAAATATTTTCAACTTGGAGAGAAATTAGACTTCTCGTGAACTGTTCCAAAAGAGGAAACAAAGGCAGCATCTTTTTCATCCAAAACAAGCAAAAAGTCCAATGTTATGCAGTTGGTGTGGTTCTTCAACTTCTGGTAACAGTTACTGTGCTTGGCTTCACAATGGGCCATTCGTGGAAACGGGGCAGTGGCCCATGCCATTGTTTGCTTCCGTGAGTCCCTTTCATTTGGTGCCTCAATCTGTTCCAAGAACCTCTCTCAGGCTGAGTGATTAATAGTCAACAAAAATGTACTTCTCACAGTTCTGGAAGCTGGCATGTTCAAGATCAAGGTGCGGGCAGATTTGGTTTCCAGTAAAGGGCTTTGCTTTGGTTTGAACACGGTTACCTTCTAGGATTGTGTCCTCATGAGAGAGAGAGAGAGAGAGAGAATGCTATGGTGCCCCTTCTTATGAGGACACTAATCCCACCACCAGTGAGGGCCCTACCCTTGTACCCTCATCAACCCTTATTACCTCTCAAAGTTCTCATCACCAAATACTATTACTATCACATTAGGGGTTAGGGCTTCAACACTTGAACTGGCGGGTGGGGGGGATGGTAAAAAATATTCAGCCTGTAACAAACACTTATTAGGAAAAGAAACTCTCTGACTGACCCTCATGGAGGAAGGAGCAAGAGTGTGCCGGGTAGGGCTCTAATTTCCACACCCCTGAGGGTAATGGACTTCGGCTTGCCTTATGGGGCTGTCCGAAGCAAACTCTTTCATATCCCAGAATAGGACTGGCCCTCCTGGCAGTTTGTCCAGCTGCCGTAGGATTATATTAGTGTCAGCATCAGATTTCTTACCTAAGCTGGTAAAGACATGGAAGCTTCTCCCCAGAAATCAGTCATCGCAATATTAGCCCCAACAAATTCCACACAGAAAGAACCATGATTCTGCAGAATGAACCTCCAGGGGCTGACAGAGAGCCGCAGAAGGACAGGGAATAGTACGGTAAGTCAGATTTTTTTTTGTCTTTGGCCCCGTTGCCAACCACTGTTGTTGCTCTCTGTCCCCAAATGGGTATCCTCAGGACTCCTCGGGTCACCTCAGGACAAGGGCTGAAGATCTCCTTTCCATAAAATGTTGTCAGTCACCATCCAACAGTATTCAATGGATACTGCAGCTCTGACCATGAGGATGCCATGGGAGTATCTGACGATGTGTAATCTTTTTTTTTTTTTTTTTTTTTTAAGTATAGCGGAGGGGCTTTTATGGGATGAAACGACCAGACAGAATTCCAAGCTCTATTCCTGGAGATAGAAAGAAAACTTAAACATCACTTAATTATGACATTTAGGCTTAATATCCCCAAGCTCAAAAGTTTCCCAACACCCTTCCACAAAGCTTCTCAGTCTCCAGATGACTTCAGCTACTCTGAGACAATCCACTCTGTGTCTGGAGCATCAATTTGATTTACAGAGCATTTCAAAATATTTATATACTTTTTAGGGTTTCCATCACGGCCTCAGCCAGTAACCTGCTGTGTTTGAAAATGTCTGGGCAGTAATTGTCATTGTTTGCAACAGCTATTTTGGACTTCAATGAGTACCATGGCATTTTGCAGAATCTAGGAATGCAATTACCAAAGTTGTGTACATAATCCAAGTGACCTCCTGGCTTCAGAAGCTCGACCCTCAGGAAAAAAAAGGACAACAACAGCAAAACGTTTGTTTAATTCTTCCTCTGCAGTTGGTCAGGGGTAGGTGGATTATATTATGGCCAATTTGGCAAAAAGATGATTAGCGTAACAATTCCTTATAAGTACAAAATCATGTTGAATTAAACATACAGGAAAGACTCTGATTGGGAAGATGGACTATTCTGTCTTCTGACCCACTTTCCTACCAAAGTGTTTGTGGAGAAATGAGATACCGAGAGGGTGTCTAGGGCTTGCAATGACTCATCCTTCATGATGCAAGAGGTTGTTTTTTACCAATTAAAAGAGGGCACTCTAATGTCATTTAAAAACAAGTTGCAAGCAGTTAAGAAGTTTATGTTGAAAAAAACAAAAAAACAACCAACCAATTTATTCCATAAAAAAAGAGACCATTTTGGAGCAAGAAAATGAGTTTACAGGTTGCCCTGAATTCGACGACTTCAGTCTTACCTGTTTCTGACAGGCTCACATTATTCCCAAATTATTTTGTCTCCCGTTGTTTTTCTGCTCTCAGATGCTATCTGGAAACTGTCAGAGAAAGCCCTCCCGCTGTGTGTGAAACTGAGTTGCGAGACTAGGTAAAAGATCGGTGAACAGAATCTCTGGATTTCCAAAGAGTTGGGTGGTTTGGGTTATTCTGTTGCTAGAAGCACAAAATCACCAACACTGGTCTTGAAAGTTCCTGACTCCCTTTAAGCACAAACAAACAAACCAACAAAAACAATGATCTGTCCCATGGAAACACCTAGGATCATTCCGCTAGACCCTCTCCAGCGGCCACAAAAGCGCCCATCTCCTGTCTGTCCGTAAGTGTGCACCGTCTTGTGGCACTGAACCCCAGGAACGCCCCGCCTGTGCGCCTGCGCCTCCCTTCACCTGCCCGCCAGGTGGACAGCGTTGCTCTGCCTGCTGCGCAGGCCCTTTTCTCCACCGTGGTCTTTACTTTCCTGCTTGTTTTCAGACTGCCCAGAGGCAGTGGGACACTAAAAGCAAACTGACCTCAAGCGAGTGCTCTGAGGCCTAAGAGAGCCGAACCTCCCTGCCGCGACTCAGGACCAGAAAAGAGGGCCCAGGACGCCCTGCCAGACTCCCTGTTTGGCGTCCGTTTTGATTGATTCCACTCTTGGCCACCCCCCACCCCCACGCCCCCTTTACTTCATCTACTGTTTTCTCATTCCTGCATGAAATTATACTAAGTATAGACAGACAGCCCCGCGCGCGCACACTCCCACCCCCCAAAAATAACACGTTTGTTTTGCAGCGCCCGCTCGAAACCCCGCGGCTCCCCAGACGTCTGAGAACAGCAAACGCGGCGCGCCAGCAGCGCACGGCTGTCTCGGAAGGAAAGCGCTGCCAGCGAGTCTCGGTGGGGGAAGAGCTCCATCAAGACAGGCTAATCATTCCCAGTCGGGGTGGGTGCTGCAGGGCTGTGTGTAGACAGCTGTCGGCCGTGGTTAGCCGGCGCTGGGAGGCTGGGGAGGGGGTCCTGAGCCCAGCTCAGGCGGCGCTCAGATCATAGTAATAGTGATTATATCTCGAGTGCCCGCCACCTAAAAAGGTGACCTCATGCCCAGTCTCTTGATAAATCATCCAGAAGATCTCCAGGTTTTTTTTTGTGTGTGTGTGTATGTGTGTTTCTTTTCAAATTACGCACATGACCAAGATACAGTATCTCGGTGGCTACCGTTTACATAAATTATATGGCTCTGAAATGCCAATTTTATATCCAGACAGGCAAATCTTTCAGCCAAAGGAGCTTTTATCATGTAAGCTTTGCTAGGTACTTCCGCTGTCTTTCATGCACACTTAGTTACCGTTTGTCTTTTGTTACTGTAAGCATGGCTTTCGATGAAAGGGAATGGAAGCATTGCCATTTTTGGTCATTCATTCATTCATTTTAAAAGGAGACTGATGCTTTTGTGATGTAAAGATGTTCCCTGGGAAGCAATGACAGCCTCTGCTGGAAGAGCGGATTTAACAACAAATACACTATTCTTGCAGATTTTTTCCTGGTGCCAGGAAAGCAAAGTGATCTGAACTTGATGGGAGAAAGTTTCTCTGTTCCTGCAAATTCAAAGCAGTGGAAAGGCCTCTAGACCTTCCAACAACAGGCTAAAATGCCTCACACCAGCAGCTAGCAAATTAACCCTTTAATGTTTCTTTAACTCTATTAAGGTCTAGAAGCCTGAGGAATGGGGAGCTATCCATTTGTCATCTATCATTTACACCTGCATCTAAATGAAAGGTTTGAGAGCAGATTTTGATAGAAGGGACTCCTAGAGTGTTAGAGAACAAAGTGTCTCTAGAAACTATCAAACCTAAGCTCCTAGGCCTACATGAGACTTTCTCAGTGGTCCTTGACCACTGATCCTCAGTACAGGTCTGTGGGAGGGCTGCTCTTTGGAATTCCTTCACCAAGTGATATTGGTCCTAATTCTGTTGTTTGGAGCAAAATATTCAGTTACTCTGAATATTTAGTTAGTCTTTTCTTAACTGAAAGGTTTTCAGATATTTGCGGCTAACCACCATGTTTGCACGTGGCCTCTGTTCGCTAGTTCTGGTGCCTGCCTTCAAGCTCTCCTCAGAGGGGTTGGTTTACAGTTTCCTCAGGTCTTAACTGCCATCCTCTAAACTGACTCCAGGGGGTCTGCAGCATTAAACCACGGTGCCTAAAATGGAACGCAGTATTCCAGGTGTGCTGTGGAGTATTTTGTGACCCAAATAATACAATTCTCATTTCAGAACTCACTCGCACCACGTTCCAGGCCAGCTTTCTTCCTCATCAACTGCCATTGAGCCATTTTGCTCTCATTCTGTACTTATATTTAATGTAAAACTTATATTTATTCATATTAAATTTCTCCTTGATACTTCAGTCTTGGTTGTGTCTTCATTTAGATACCCTTTGTACTTTCTATCCTACTCAGTTTTGTGGTGAATATTACAACAAATATGTTTGTTAAAATCATGGGTAGTAGTATTAAACAAAATATGAACATTGCCTGAGATTTATGTCATGCCACTGAGGCCCTCCCTCCCATGGAAAACAATTCACCGAAAGGCACCTTTGGATCTGTTCTTACCCATTTTCTACCATGATTAATTTGTCTCTGCATCCACAGTTAGCTCAGTACCTGGCACAGTGTAACTTAACTGTTTGTTAAATGAATGACATCCACTGGATCTCTCCACTCAATGTACCAGAATAGATGATTTATATTGGTCTTGCTAAATGGAAGATAAACTGCATTGTCTTCCCTAATCTATCAGTGCAGTAGCCCATCAAGGGAAATAAGTTTCTTCACAAGAACTAAGTCATGGTGAACACATTAACTCTCAGAGTGCAGATTTCTTTCCTAAATTATCACATTTTTTCAATGGTTTAATTCCTTTAAAAAACTGCTAAGGGATTTGTTGCAGGTCAAGATATCTGAGGAGGCGGGATTGCCAGGGTGCCCTTGGAATCCTCATGTGATGCAGGCATGATTGCGTAGAGCAGAGAGCTCCAAAAATGAGATGGGCTGTGTTTGCATTGTCCTGAACTGGGCTGAGATGATCATTGAGTGTGGCCACTCCAGAAAGGGCATGACCTTGGACAGGTGGCTCTTTGCAGGTAAGGCCATCCCTGGAGGGACTGACTGCTAAAGGCATCTGCCAGCAGTCCTTCCAGCAGCTGGAGCAATAGGTCTTCCTTCAAAAGCATCTGTCTCCACCACAGTCTAGCCCTTGTGCTGCTCAACTCTACTTCTATGTAGCTGTTTAGGGGGGTGTTCTTCAGCACTTTAATGAGTCTCTTTGCCTAGAGGAAATTTAAAAGTCAGTGGTTAGGTGAACCCAGGTGTCTCAGTAGTTAAAGCCTGCAGCTCCAGATGGCATGGCCCATGTAAAGCTCAAGGACTCAGGTTCACGGCCCAGGACCAGGGGGAACAACCAGCATGAACAAGTGAATGGAAGGATAAACGCCTCTTCCTCCTCTCTCTTCTTGCCTGCTTCCTTCCTCTAAATAAGTATAAACAAATTTTTTTTTAAGTCAATGGTTGCAATTAGAAGCCACAGTTCCTGCCGTTACAGCTAGTTTGGGAATGCAACTGATAATCACTTCTCTCTCCAGTCCCCTCCCTCACCTATAGTTAGTTCCTCTGTGACTGTCCTGTCATGAACCCCTGGTCACCCTCCCTGACTTGCAAGGATGGCTGCACTTGTTCATTTGTCATCGAATTATACAGGAAGCTCCAAGAATTGACCATGAGCGTGCTGGACATCACAGCCTCTTTACCCTCTACTGTGCAGCAGCACCTCCACCTCCTTCTGATAACTGTGGTCAATCACCCTGTCAGGATGGTGACTCCTCGTCTGATGGTCCCTGTCCACAGGAGCTCAAAACATTTCCAGGAAGCAGCCACAGTTTATAGTTCACTGGGATTCTTAATTGTGTTCCCTAATGAAATATTTTCCCTTTGGGGACCAGAACCATTAACTGCAAATCCCAGGGCTGCAGGGATGGGAAGCATAAATTCTCCAAATGGGTCATGGAGAGAGATGGTAATCAGGCCTGCTACTGATCCCATCCCTTGAGTCCTATACCCTTACATTTTTCCAGTTTTAGCAGAGGAATATGTAAAGGACTTTGATCGAAGTGAATTCTGTATCATGACGGATGATGCCTTATCCTCACAACATATTCAAGCTGTTGCTCTAACTTTTTACTATTCAGCAGGCTGTTCCAAAGTTGCGGGAATCTGTGGGTGGTGTGCTAGGCGGTATGATCAGCAGATCCCACGGTCAAGCACATGGTCCTGCATCAACTTGCTACAAAGTAAGTGCCCTGATCTAATGTTATGTTTTGTGGATCTTGTGTCAACACATCAAACACTCCAAAAGCTTTTAGATAGTGAAGCTAGCTAAGGCAGTGTGAATAGGATATACAGAGCCATACCTGGACTATGTGTCTATTCATTTCAGAAGGTATCATTTCCAAAGTGGAAAAGGGACTCAATGTAGTCAATCTGGCACCAAGTGGATGCTGGGTTCCCCTGAAGGACAGGACCATGTCAGACTTATTACTGATATCTGGTGTTAGCAGATTGGGCAATTAGAAGCAGTAGCAGCAGCTAAATCAACCTTGGATAGCAGGGTTCATTCCTAACTTCCATCTCTGCCACGAAGACTACTTTTGTTCCTGTGTTCATTGGTTTGAGGATGGCTGAAAAAGAGGCTGGGTGTCTACTTGTTTTTAGTGCCTTTTCCATAGAAGATGCCCTTTGGTGAGTATGAATACCTTATACAAGATCTTTATACTTTTTACCCACTCTAATATGCCCATCAATAAGCCACTACCCCAGAACTCCTTGTCCCTTATATTCCAGTTTTTCTGTTTTGAGATGCCTCACCAGTTGATGAAGCAATCCACCAGCAGCCCATGAATCAAATCTACCTTGAGGATATTCTTCTGTCTACACAAAGTGAATGATCAGGTGTTTTGCTCAAATCCCTACCTATGGGAAGAATTTTCTTCTACCACTGTCAAAATCACCCTGACCCAGGCTGTAATGTAGCTGCATCCATTTCACCTCTCATCCATATACTAAGATGATTTACCTGTGAACTAAAAATCTTGGCATTTTTCTTTCACGGGGAGCTAGTTGTGAGGGTAATCCCATGTAGACAGGTATGAGCTGAGGAAGGGGAGCAGGTGCAACAGTGGTGAGTGACACAAATCTGGCTACTGCTCACTTAATTTGCTTGTGCCCTCTGGTCCTATTCATGCTCAATCTGGGTTGACTGATGTTGGGTCTGCTGATCTCATGACTTGGAGAGTGACATAAACCAGCTCATGATGAGTGGTTCTGGACACATGATATCACCAGATATCAGTAATAAGTCTGACATGGTCCTGTCCTTCAGGGAAACCCAGCATCCACTTGGCGTCCTTCGTCAGACACATGCCCAGTAGCATGCCAGGAGTCCTTTTTCTTTTTCTCTTTTAAAGGGAAGGTGCAGGGAGGAGACAGGCAGGTAGGAAGAGATAAGAGGAAGAAGCACTTTATTTAGTTCACCTTGGTTGTCCAGCCCTGTATCAAACCCAGGTCCTTGAGATGTATATGTACTACACCTGGCAGACTTGATCATTAAGCCACCTCAGGATGCAAAGAAGTTATTTTTCAAAAGGGATTAACTGCATCACTGGGGATGGCATGTCTTTGCTTCAGAAAGCAGGGATCTGCAATGTTATTCTCCTGCAGAGCTTCCCATAAATTCCACAGTATCTTTTCCCATCATTGACACCCTGGAGTCTAATCTACAGAGTTGGCTGAATCATATAACCTAAGCAACAGGACTGCTTGCACAGTAGCCTGGACTTTATCTGCTCTGGGATCCACTCTAAGGAGGCAGTCCTTCATGTACCTACCAAATGGGCTAAGGCATTATTCTTAGGCGTGGAATGTGTTGTCTCCATAACCGGAACCAGACCTACCAGGTATTGTGCTTCCTTCTTCATGCGTTAAGATGCAAAATTTGTTCATTCTTTGGATCAAGTGTTCTACTATGCCCTTACCACTTGAGCTCTTAAATATTTTACCAGCCTGGTCCTTAAGTTATTGTAGAGTTTATCTCTCAAACTTTAGAATATGAATATTTAGCCCTTTCTTGCTCATGCAACCTGATTATCAGAATGTCTTGATGTAGCTGATCAATATCGATACTTGGCAGGATATCCAGACGGTCCAGATTGTTTTGGACTGTGTGTGTGTTCGTATTAATTTTCCTCATCCATTCATCCACTGACAGACACAGGCCACTTCTATATCTTGGTTATTGTAATTAACGCCGCAATAAACACATCATTGAACTTCTTAATGATGCTGGCACCTGTAAGGTTCTTCTGGACTCCGCGAGGAGAGAAAGCCAATTAGACAAAGAAATCAAATAGCCAGGGCTTTACTGGGGTTTTGCACACCCGGGCGAAGTTCCCAAGTCCGCAGAATGGGGCCGGGGAAGTCGCGGGCTGGGAAGTAGCGCTTGAACAAAGGGAAGCGCGCTCTTTAGGCAAAGGAATTTCGCGGGCTTCCTATGTCGCGATTGGGGATTGGTGTGGGGGTCGCATCCCTTATTCTGATGTCATCCACCTTTTTCCCGGGCTTGGCTGCCATTTTCCCAGGCATGGCCGCTGCTGCTTTTGTCCCTGGGCCAGCCTAACAGCACTCTCTCAGTAGCGCCTTCTTACTGGTCTTGGTGAATGAGGAAGTCGAGACCTCTCAACCCTCCCATGGAACGTACTTAGCTGGTAGGTTTTCGTCTTTCACAGTATATATGCTTCAGCATGACCACTTCTTAGATCTTTGAATCCCTCCTCTACCATCTGCTAGAGCAATTCTGGCATCTCAACTTCACTTGGCATGGCTATCACTTTTTCCGCGCTTCTATGAGCCATTCTAGTAGTGAATTTAGATCATTTTGTGGGGTCTTTGCCAAGATATTAAATTCTATTTAATCAATAAATTCCTCTTCATTCAATCCTATATTTTAGTTTTCTTGTTTAAGCACCTCCAGAATCCAGACCCACATGTACTTCTCTAATTCTTGCTGGTACATACAGGTTCCATCTTCCCACTCCATTGGGGTATAGACCTGTTCCTCCCTCATCAGGTCCAACATGTACCTTAGCATCCTATTAGAGGCCTTGTAGAAAAAGGGCAGTTCGTCAGGGGGTCATGTTGTCTCATCAGTGAGAGGCTTCTGCATTATCTTCAATGAAGGGGTGGGCCAGCTTTTGATAGGGTAGGTAGGGGTGGTTCACTTCTCCTGGTTCAAATGATTCTCGGAATCTGTGGATTCAAGAAAATTCAGGGGCAGCAACCCGATTGTCTGCTCTCATTGTGTCAAGGTCATATTCTTTCCCAATCTAGACATGTACCTTATAACATAGTACATCTGATGCATTTGGGAGCTCACCGTTCTTGGACTTTGGCTACTCTGCTCATTAGTTCTGCTCTTCAGCTTTCTCTGCAGGAGCCGAGAGTTCTGTTGTATGATACTTGAGAAGTCTTTTGCACTTATACTTCACTTTCATTCGCTATTATTTACTTTCAGTCTTTTGTTATCTTTTTCTAGTGTCCATTGAGTTGAGTAACAGTCAGTTTCATTTGGTCTTACAGTTAATTCAAAAATAAGATATTTTGCTCTAGCTTGTATATTTTCTTCCACTGATAGAACATCCCAACTCACCAATAGTGGAGATTTGAATGATTGGAGCTCTACCTTGAATTAGGGCCTATTTGTGCTCCATCTGCCATCAAAGAAGCTATAAATTATCCTGCTCCAAAACCTGATCTTCTCCTCCATGCTCTCAAACTACTCCTGGTACCAGTTTCTCCAGGAAGCAGACCAAGACAGAATTGATCATGCAGCATGTTTACTGGGGGGTGCCCTTGCAACGAGTGTCTGCAGAAAGAGGGAAGGCAGAGGATCAGGCACAGGGAGAGGGCGAGCTGACAACAGCCTCTGCTAACCCTACAGGATGCTCTGGAACTAAAATGGCATATCAGCATTTGCCCACATTGGACAGAAATGCCCAGGCCTCTATGACCCTCCTCCATCAGTAACTGGATGTAGCTCCTCACTACCACCCCCGAAAAAAGGGACAAGGCATGTGGCTCTCTACAGCAAGACAATCACTGAAGAGGTCAATAACCAACTACTGCCAGCTCTCTCCACACTGGGACAAGTCCTTTCTTGTCATTGTAGGAGTCCATATCAAGGTCATGCAAAAATTAAATTAAATTAGTAAAATAAAATAGTTTTATTATTTAATTATTATGAAGGTCTCAAACTTTCTAAGCTATACACAGTCCTGTCTGTCTTTAACCATGAAATCTTGCCTATATTTTCTCTGACCTTTTTCAAATCTGCTTTGCTTAATTTTAGGCAATATGCAGACTGAACTGACGTGGATTAGACCCCTCCTGCTATGAAAAAAAAAACCAAAATAAAATATAGCAACCAAAAGTTAATACATTATCAGAGTCATGATTAAAAGATGAGCTGTCCAATGGAGTTGGCCTGTGAGGTTATTTGCTGTTTTTAAGAAACAACTTAATATATAAGAACATAGAAAGCTTGAAAGTAAGGGAATGTCTTACCCTGGTGGATCAGCAGCTAAGGTGCAGAACATATGAAGCCCTAGGAAAAGGGTTCAGGACCAGGATTAGAGGAAGAAAAACAAAAAAAAGGAATAAATAAATAAATGATATTTAAAAAATGGAAAGTGTATGTGAAAAATTGTAAATGAAAGAAAGATAACGTGGTTGCAAATTATGTCTGAAATATGGATATTGAGATAAAAATCATTATGACTAAGTGTATTTATATATAAAAATATGTAATAGCCATATGGGCAGTGTACTCATTTTAGGATATATGAAAATATATGCTTGCTTGATAATATAAACAATTTAACTTAATAAAAGTATAAAAAAAGGTCGCTTAATGATATAATGAGTAGTGTTCTGGGAAAAGGTAACAATTCTTTACCTAGATGGACACCTGACTTGTGGCGTATTAGCAAAACCTCACAAATGAAAAGGGAGAGATTGAAAGATATTAATGCTTTACTTACAGACTGTTAAGATAAAGCAGTCTACAAATTAGTAAGAAAGAAGTAATTTGAACCACGCAACTGACAAACTTACTCTAAAAGACAGACTTTATATCCTGTATGTAACAGATGGAGATAAGCTCTTTCTGGACAAATAGAGAATATCTGTTGCTAAGCCCTAACATAAATTTCAACAAATGCCAAATAATTTCCTTAACACTGATCCTTCCTTTCACCACACTCTCATACGATTAGAAATCAATAATAAATTGATTTCTTACATTCCAAGAGAAACATAAGACTATATTCAGTACCATAATTTCACAGATAACTTTATGGCTCTTTCTCAAGGATTTTATAATGTCTTTCCCCATCAACACACAAATTCTTCTTGAACAGTAGAAGACTTAATCTGGCCAGGCTATGTGTAGTTCGTGCCTATGATATTATTACCTCCCTTTCTGAATTATTTTTCATCCAAATATTTTTGACTTTGCTTCTTCCCTCAGACTTATGGATTCCCAAGTAGGTATATATCTTTGTAACTCAACTTCTAGTCCCTTAATATCTACTTTTATCGGAATATTTTCTATTAAATTATTTTATGTTATGTAGTAATCCATTTCTTTATACAAATTCACTTTATTTTTTCTGTAATACCTATGAAAGGTCATGTTTCTAAAATTTTTATTGGAACTCCTTTCCATCTTCTGTCTAATAGCACACTAATAGCAAATCCAAAAGTTGTTTCTCAGCCTTCTTTTATTTTATTTTCAACAGAGAATTTTTTGATAACCTCATCACTATACTTCATCTTCCCAGAACAGGAATACTTTTACAATTTTTCTTAATAAAGTATATTTTTACAATTTTTATTTAGATATTTTTAATCCATTTTCCATCCTGATTTCACTATTTAAGAGCTTTATTTTCTTGAGAAATGCTTAACCTTTTGTATTTCCATTTCTTCATCTATAAAATGAGGATAATGGTAGTACCAGTCTTTCAAGGTTGTTGTAAGGATTAAATAAGTGAATATACTTAAAAGTGCTGAGATCAGTAGACACGGACTTCAGTAAGAATTAGCTGCTACTTAGTAAAGTCAGTTTGCTCCCAAAATTCAACTCAGAGTCCTCTTGATTTCTTTGGTGTATCTTCTGGCAAATATATTCTTGCAGGAATTTTATGGCATATTCTGTGCTTTGCATTCTGATTCGCAGTCCAGAAAACTCAACTTCTTGCCACAACTGGCAAAACTAATTACTTTGTATAATCAGAATTATAAAATGCATAAAAAAAATTTTAAATCTGTTTTTAAATCCTTCCATCATCTCTGTCATTAGAAATACTTTCAGACTTTCTCAAACAATGTCAGTTCTTTCCATATAAATCAGCAGATGTGGATGAGCTACAATACAAGAGACAGAGCTCATAATTAAGATCGTGCCCATAATTCTTAAAGCAGGGAATGTCATCAGCCCATACAACCCTGAATTTGTCCTTCATCCCAGTCCAGTGTTAGGATCCTTTTGATGTGATAATATCTGGGAAAATGTAGTGTTCCAGGCTTCAAAATGAGTTGAAACAGATTATTGTTAAATAACCATTTAATTATAATAATAACAAATCTGTATCCTCATATTTGTTGTTATTTTTTAACCAGTTTATATTATCTTGCTCACTTATTTCTTTACACTGAGTATTTCCTGTGTTTTTAAGTCTCTTTTCCTTTTTTATTTTTTTTTTAACAAACTACACTATATGTTTGATTTTGTCAAGGAAACCATCCTCTTCTCTAGTACTCCAAAGAATAGATCAGTGTTCCTCAGGGCTTTGGCCTCCTTCAGTAAGGAGCTCTGCCTTCATTCCTAGCATACAAGTTTAGGGACTACCTTGACTGGGAACCAGAGTCTTTAAATTTAAGGTCCTTGGAGCAGTTCCCTCAATAAAAGCAAATAGATCTTAGCTCGCCTTTGTTCAATAGTTTCTGGCAACTTCCACCCAACCTTCCTGTGTAAACCTTCCATAGCCACCTATCTTGTGACTGTTATCGCACTGCCCTACTGTAGATTGTTAATAGTTAAGCCATTATTAGCTACTCCTTAGGTATTTTCAAAGGGAACTTGGTAAAAATCTTTCATTTTCCTTTTGAAGTACACTTAATCTGACTAAGTCACATCATCCTACATTTAATTCTGATGAATTTATGTATCAAAAGGTCAGACAAGGGAGTGACATCACTAAAAATGGTGGGAATAAAGAACACCCAAGTTTTGTCCTTCCACCAAAATGGTAAATAATAATTGGCAAAGCTATTAGAATCAACTTTACCGGAATTATAGTAATTAATCAAAAGTTTACAGCAACCAGGTAAGTGCCTAGTGATGAAAAGAATAGCTGAATTTAGATAAGAAGGCTTTGTGGCATTTTAATTTAACCTTGACATCATTCCCCCACTTGGTGATAACACTGAAGACAACATCCCACATTCCCAATGCAGGGTGCCTCAGGCCAAAAAGAGCAAAACAGACCTTAATTTGAAGAGATTTGTGGTTGTTTTGCCTTTCTGGAGGTTCCTGAAGGACCAGTTCAAAGGGCTTCTTTTATTTCACCTAATTTGGATCTCTCCCAAGGCTGAGATAGCTACACGGAGGGTATTTGTGGAAAACATTTCAAGGCTGCTCCTGGAACAAGGGATAAAAGTTGGGGCAAACAACAGACTAACAAAAATTCTTAGAAGGAAAATCTGAGTATTGCAATGCTTTGGGAAACAAGATCTTTAAAGAACTCTCACATATTCTTGGGTATCTAGAAGTCTGTGTTCATTGCCAAGGCTTGGCAAATGCTAATGTCCCTAAATTGTCCCTTCTGACCTTCATTGACCTTGAGGCTCTTCGTAAGCAAGAAGTGAAGGCTAAGGCAGAGTTGTAAAGTCTCACTGAATATTGAGGGCATGCCTCAACTGAGCCCACCTGCAAAGATTAGGAGAATTTTTTTCTTTTCTAGACATTTAAGGAAACCTGTTAAATCACTAGAACTAGTAAGTAGAAGTAACATTATCAAAGGCCACATATAATAAAAGAGTATAAACATCACAAGAAGAAGCAGCAACAACAAACCCAAGATGGTGGGAGAACATGACTTCCAGAGATCCCTCATTATAAGCTGTAAGATACACAGTTGTCAACAAAAAAATATGAGTCATGAATAGAAACAAGAAACTATGGCACATGCCTGTGGAAAAAATAGAAACAATACCAAAAAAGTCAAACATAGTACCTACTAAAGATTTTATTTTTTTAAAGGAAAGGTGCAGGTAAGTAGGTAGGCAGGCAGGAAGAGAGAGGAGGAAGAAGCATTTCTTTATTCATTTAGTTGTTTTTGGTTGTTCCCCCAGCCCAGGGTCCTGAATCTGTGTCCTTGGGTTTTATGTGGACTACACCTCTGAAGCTGCAGACTTTACATCTAAGCCACCATTACATACGTAAAGAAAGATTTTAAATCAACTATTTTCAATATGGTCAAACAACTAAAGAAAAGCACAGAGAAAGATCTAAGGTATGAGAGTGTCTCACCAAAAAGAACATATCAGTAAAGAGCTAGATAGCATTAAAAAGGACACGAGCAGAAATTCCAGAGTTCAAAAGTATAGTAACTGAAACAAACAATTCACGAAAAGTGTTCAACTTCAGAATTTAGTAGGCACAAGAAACCAGTGAACTTTTAGACATATTATTTAAGATTACCCAATCTGGGGAGCAGAAAAAAAAATACCGGAAAATGAAGAGAGACTAATAGATCTGTGGTACCCCATCAAGAAAAGTAATACTCATGGAATGGTAGTCCCAGATGAAGAAAAGAAAGAGAACAGAACAGAAAAAAAATAATTGAATTAATAAAATAATAGCTGAAATTTGATGAAATAGATGAAATTAAGAATCTAATAAGGTCTATGGGCACCAAAAAGGATGAACTCAAAGAACCTAGTCACAGTGTTTTATTATAGGCCAGAGAGAAAATCAAACTAATCAAACTTTGTTGAAAGACAAAGAGAATCTTAAAAGCAGCAAGAGAGAAAAAACTTATGTACAGGAGATCCTAAGTAAGATTAACAGTTTTTTCCGCCAGAAACCATGAAGTCCAATGGGCAGTGGAATACAGACTCAAAAATGCTGGGGGAAAAAACCTATCAAGAAAGAATTCTATATCTGGCAAAACTATCTTCCAAAATGAAGAAATTAGGCTTTCCAGATAAACAAATATTGAGACGCTTCATTCCTGGTATATCTGTCTTATAAAAAATGCTAAAGGGTGTCCTTCCTGATAAAATAAAAGGATACTAGACAGAAATTTAGCCAAGAAGGTACAAGACTTGTCCACTGAAAACTACAAAGAAATTAAAGACCTAAAGAAATGAAAAAAAAAAAAAACTCATGTTAATGGACTGGGAAATTTACTATTGTTAAGGTATCCATACTCTCTAAGTAGATCAACAGATTCAATGTAATGCCTACCAAAATTCCTATTACAGAAATGGGAAAGCTGATCTTAAAATTTGGTAATGTATTTTAAGATAAGACACCAAAAGCACAAATACCAAAAGGCTAAGAACTTGAACAGACATTTCTAAAGAAGATATACAAATGGTCAATAGCTCATGAAAAGACGCTCAGTATCCTTAGTCAGTAAGGAAATTAGACACACACACAAAGTAAAATACTGTTTCACACCTACTAAAGGACTGCAATAATAATTTTTTTAAAAGGAAATTGTTGGTAAGGAAATGCAGAAATGCAGCCTTCATACATTGCCGGTAGGACTGTAAAATGATGCAGCTGCCGTAAAGACAGTTTAATGATCCCTCAAAAAGTTAAACATAGAGTTAACAACATTTAAAATCCTTTGGTATATACCCCCAAAGAATTAAAAACAGACATTCAAGCAAAAACATGTGCATGTATGCTCATGGCAGCATTATTCATAATAAACCAAAGGTGGAACAGCCTGTGTTCACCTGCAAATGGATAGACAAAATGTGTATGTCCATACAGTGGAATATTATTCTGCCATAAAAAGGAATAAAGTGTTGATACACACTACAACATGGATGCATTCTAAAAATATTATGTTCAGGGAAAGAAGCTGGATGCAAAGTTCACATGTTTTATTATGTCATTTATATGACATAATATATGAAATGTCAGAACAGGCAAATCCTGAGACTGAAAGCAGATTAGTAATTGCCAGTGGCTGAAGGGAGGGTAGAATAGAGAATGACTGCTTAATAGGCACAGAGTTTTCTTGGAGGTGATGAAAATGTTCTGGATTTACACAGTTGTTACTGTTATACAGCACAGTGAATATACTAAAAGCCAATTAATTTTATAACTTAAAATTGTTAAAATATTTAACTTTGAGGGAAAGACCCTAAAAGCAAATTCAAAATAGGAATAAAAAGTTAAGAATAAAAAATAAGGATGATATTTTTATCCTCAATGCAGGTAATTAAAATGACCTTGTAAAAATAAAGAAAGATTTCACTGCAAGTCCGTTGAGTTTGACTACAGAGATACGGAAAGAGTGTATACTAAAGCTCCTTGAAACAATCTAATTTTATTTGTGGTATTTTTCACTAAAGATGATTCATTATATATCAAACAAAAAAAAAGAGCTAGACAAGTAATAAATATACAATTTTGATAGTAGATTATTCCACCTGCCCGTGGTTTCTGCAGGTATCTCATAGTGTGAACATCTCCTCACCTTGAGTGTCATCTTTCTGTGTAAAAATATGATTTTCTCACACTATATGACCCCCAAATGCAAGTCAACTGTCTCACCTGGGTTGATATCAGAAGAGTCTATTTGAACTCCAGAGGAAAAACTGGCTGTGTTGACTCACTAACAGATAACAGATGACAGCATCTTCCTGAGGGAATATCAGGGCGGATTTTGACTCTACATGGCGTGCAGACTACACCGACCTAGGAAACTAGGCCCAAGAGAACTATGAACCACTGCCCTGAACTGTTTCCCTGTAATTTTGAGCTCACTACTCTTCACCTGTTATTTCTAGTCCCATATTCCTGAGCATGGAAAGCAAACGTAAGTGCACTGACAAAAGAACCGAGGGGAAATCTGCCTACCTCACAGGTTTGCTCAACATTCAAACATGATTAAGCCACAGGAGAGTCTCTGTGTGGAAAGTCATAAACCTTACTCTCATTACCCCTTCGTAGCATAGACAGAAATAGAATCAAACACTGTATATAGTGATGAAGAAGATTAGACATATACACGCCATAGCAGAGGTACAGAAAGCAACATGGTCATAAACTTGCACACAGATCTCGAAGTATGATTTGAATCCTGACATGGGTAAAGTATTAACCACAAATTATGTGTTAATCATTGGGTAAGTCACTCAACCTTTCTTTTGCCTCAATTTCTAATTACTCTATTAGAGTCAGCAATCCATATTGATCAATAGTTAGTAGCAAAAGGATTAATGCATAGTATGTGTGTGAAACGTTTTTATCATAGTCACTATCATGATTATTCACATAGACTGGGTGTTAGGGGAAGACTCTAAACCTGCTAAAGGAAGTTAGGGTAAGTTTCCCAGAACTCCTTATATTAACCTAATCTGGTTGGCAAGAGGATAAATTCACTCTATGTAGAGGAAATTACACATGCAAAGGTATAGAGACATGAAACATCATCAATAACAAGAAGCAGAAACAACAATGAGGTCACCAGAATGATGCATGTCCCAAAGAGGAAAGAGATAAGGTGAGGCAGAATTGACTAAACTTGGTGATTGATTGTGGAGGAAGAACTTGAATAAGCCAAGGAGCTGAGGTGCATGGAAGGATGGTGAGGTCATTATTTTAGACAGAAAACACAGGAGTGGAAGCGGGTTTCAAGGGGAAGATGATGAGTTCAGATTTGTATTCGAGAAGTACATGAGCTCATGAGACATCCAATGTGAGATGGCGCTGGTGCACAGAAAAAAGAGTTGAGCTGGTCAGAGAATTGGGAATCATCAGTGTTGAGAGAGTTCTTGCAGCTCCAGGGCTGGGTACCATCTTCCAGGGAGAATGTAGAGTGAGGAAAGGAGTGAAGGAAGAACAACACTGAAGGGCACCAGCATCTGTAGTCGGAGGGTGAGGGAACTTAATAGGGGGCAGTAGAGAAAGGAAATCAGGAGAGAATCCTACTGTTATGTGAATTATGGTTCCTAATGATTGCAAGAACTAGCTCAGAGGATCAAAAAGCTAACAAAAGTAGTGTGATAGATGCGAATGTGAGTTCTAAAAGGGAGGGAAAGGGAGGGGAAACTATGATTAGGGAAGCCAGAAGAATCAGGATTAAGTAGCTCCTTAAAAATGGGTAAGATTCAATGGTAGGACAGTGGGAGTGGGAAGAAGAATTCCAGGTGGCATGAGTTCATGAACAAAGGAGGAGCCATACCAGGAATATCCAGGAGATACGCTTATGTCAGGGATTGATACGAGATCCTTTTAGGAGAGTAAACTTGGGCCAGGTGGAGAGGGCCTTGAATGTTAAGCTAAGACATCTGATAATCAATTTGATAGGGAGACGCCAAAGGTTTTGGACACTCCCTTAAAGACATTGTCCTGTTTTTTGTGTGTTTTTTCGCCTTTTATAGCATCCCTATTCGACTCATTACTATTATATAAACTTATTTCTCTTTTATCATGCTGTCTCTCTCTTTACTTTGTTTTAAAGAACACGAGAAGTGACTCTGACACTTTCTGAGTGTCAGAATTGATCTGGAACTGTTCAGAAGCTTTTTCCAACAGGTAGTTAAGTTTTCTTTTCTTCCATCCTATTACTTCCAGTTACATCCCTCAGGGACCATGTGAAACAATTCCATGTTCTCCTTGTGTTTATGTTCTGAGGATGCTTATAGAGTTTCCACATTCCCTCTGCTTTGAGCTTAGCCAAGGTATACATGTTTAATTCTTTTAATCTCTCCCCCTAAGTCACTCCCTCTGGCCTCTTAATCATCCTAATTGCTCTTCTCTGAATGGCAGCCAACTCAGTATATGCATCTTCCTTGTGCGGCCATGAAGTACATAGTATTCCACGTGTGGTCTCCCTAGGCCAATATATTCCCAGCTTCATCATCGCATGGCTGGACATGCAGAGCTGCACCCCTCCTGCTCTCCCCGCCTCCCCATGGTGCACCCTGGCCTTGGTAAATCCCTTATCTCCACAGGTTATCTTCTCATTTCCAGGTGGCCTGTTGCAAAGCTTGGAACCTGTGCTCACCACATGTTCTCTACCAATCTCCCATCCCAGGAGGTCTCTGACTGAGGAAGGTGGCCCAGGACCAGGCTGAGGATCTGTGGAAAATTGCAGCTAAGCTTGCATAAGTAAACCTTGGAAGAGGGGAGGCTGAAGAGTGCCCAGAATTAGAGGATGCTGGGGCCTGTCGTGGGCCCTGTTCTGCTGGACTGTGAGCATTCGAGAAGGCGCAACCTGGAGGCTGAGTCTCTGTTTCCAATTATCCTTTTTATCTCTGCTCTGGCCCTTCTCCTTACCTAAGTGTTTTCATAGCTCTCAGCCATTACTGTTTAGCTTTGTGAGGATAAATGTGAAACCAAACAAATTATAAATATCCCGTTTCAAGATGTGTTATCACTCTGTGAACAGAAACCCCCAGAAGCTTGAGTCTTTTGAAAGCTCTAGTCTATTTTCTTTCTTTCTTTCTTTCTTTCTTTTTTTTTTTTTTTTAAGCTTTGGTGGGGAAAAAATCCTCTGCCACTCTAAAGATGTGGTGGCAGAGGTTAAACTGCCTTTGAGAAAGCCAAATGTTTGGATTTCAGTGAAGGTTGACATGGAAACCCACCTGAGGCTTCCTCCTGTGTCTCGGGAGGAAATAAAACCCGAGATGGATGGTCTGTTACAAGAGGAAGAGCAGCTGGGTGGGGTGGCAGGAAGGCCCACTGCCGGGTGTGAGGAAGAAAGCAGAAAAGGGAAGTGGAGGGAGAGGAAATGAGAAACCAGAGAGAGCATGACTCCTCCGTGGGGGGAGCGGGGGGATCCTAGCTGTTCCAGAACTTTCCAGGGCCGGGGGCCTGCACACCACCACTGCAAAGTTGATATTTTTATTTGAAGTCCTCTCCGTGAACAGTTTAATAAACGGTAGCCACTGGCCAGGAGGCTGTTTCCAGGCAGACATGACTTGGGTCCCAGTGCCCGGGGTGGGCACCTTCCTTCCATGGCTGCAGACAGGCTAGTATTCAGCCTCCTCCCAGGGACTGATAGGCTGCAAATCCCAAATACATGTGGCTACTGCTCATACCTTAGGGTTAACTGCTTCAGTCACATCTATACTTGGACATATGAAGACCACGGGAAAAGAGGTGGTCTTCTTGTTTGCTTGTTTTTTATTTTGTTTTGTTGTATTTTTGTTGTTTTGGATTTGGGGACATTGCAGGGAGGGAAGAGAAAGCCATGGCGGGAGAGGGAAAGGGAAGCAAGCCCAAGAGTAGGATCTGTAGGAAAAGAAAGAGGGTTTCAATCTGCTTCCTGCCACCTGTCTCCGTTCAACTTGGATTCCTCCCCCACTGTGCGCCAGGCCTGTGGGATAGACTAACCCTTGCCCTATGCAGGCACATACTCCACATCCTTGAGGATGCCCTAGAAAAGGAACCTTGAGACCCTCTCTCCTTGGGATGCTGTGGGACTCCATCTTTCACTGCTGTTTCTTCCAAGTCTGGCTTCTTCGTTCAGTATCGGGTGCGTGCAGGTCATCTACTTCAGTTTGTGCGGCAGGTGAACCAGGAATAATCCGCAGAACATATATGTCCCATACGATACTTTTTGTTTTTCTCCATTTGTCAACCCACATTCAGTATGTATTTGTGATTCTTCTAACTCTCATTATGCCGGCTACCAGGCACCATTTCCAGCCTCTTGGGCCCCTCTAAAACTGAAGAAATGTCAACTTTAAGCCTAATCCTCAGGTGTTTGCTGGGCAACAGGTGGAGAGGGGAAATCAAGGGGGCAGAAATTTAGGTCACCTAAGCCTGCTTTTGGAATTGCCAATGCCAGATAATGGTACTATTAAGTACTATATTCTCATTTATTGTAGGCATTTACTGTGAACAGAAGAGTTCAACAGTGATAGCCTTTTGTAAACAGCAACTCTAAATAGGGTTTACATTTGGGATTCATAGTAAACACTTCAGGCCTTACTGACAGAAGAATGTAGTTGACCAAATAAACACTGTTTCGACCAGAACTCGGGACCAGTCCTCAGAGCATGCAGCCTCTTCCTAGCAAGGAACATTTCCCAACTCTGAAGTAATCAGTAATATGGTGGGGAAATTTTTTTTAAATGGGTATCTTAAATACCATAAAAGAGAAAGCAATTCTCTCTGATAAAGTAATAAATAACATTTGTAACAGAAGTCCTTCAATTTGCACTCTGAATTCTTTCCTGGTTATGCCAGGCTGATATTGCCTGTATGGTGCCCATTGCCACTACAGAAGAGTCTAATGAAACATTGGGGGTTTGGGGCTAACCGTCCTCTAAATGTTACACATTCTTCTTGGTACATAAAACCAAGAATGCCTCCCACTTATTGGATTGCTGTCAGCTTTATGGGGCTGACGATTCAGACACAGTGGAAGGTTCGGCACTCGGTAGAGTTCGTTACACTGTCTCCCAGTGGCCACTGTTCCTTTGGCTTCTCCAGCCAAATGGGGCAGAATGAATTTATTACATTTCCTGAAAAATAGTAACTTTCTAGCTAACTGCTCTCCTCTCCTTCCCACCGTGACCTCAACATCACATGCTGGATTTCCGTGAAACACAACATCTCAACAAAGAGCGACAGCACTTTGACTAGAAATATGAAGGTGCCAAGAAGCACATATCTACCGGGAGCTGTTTTGAAAAGCTCTGGTCCTCAGGTCAACTCCCGAAGTGCTGCTCACTCTGCCCCCTGGTGCCTGTGTGTGCGCCTCAACCAGGAAGGAATTCCTCTCTCCTGGCTTCTAGGGGGTTCCAGCAGCTATGGCAGAGCCTGCCGCCCAGGGGGACAGTGACTGCTTCTCCCTCTGTGTGTCCTGTGCTCAAGCCTTGAGGAAACCAAGACTTGAATTCCTTTCTAGTTCATTCCTTCAACAAATATTTGTTAATTTCGTACCGTGTCCACGTCACTCTTCACCAAGTTGTCAAGGGAGACAGACGTGAGGACAAATGGGGGTTCTGAGTCATCAGGGGAAGCGATGAGGATGAGGGATGTCAAAGAGAGAGCCTGGGCATGAAGAAGTTTAGCAACAGTAAAGCTACTGTACTCCCTGTGTCTAGCACTGTGCCTGGCACAAAGCAGATACTCAGAAAAAAATTGGTTGAATGTATTTGAGGATGAAATATATTCTAGGTGATTAACTTTTTAAATTACCCCTTTTCATCTTACTAAATATCTCTGAGCAATAATACTACCTTTGTAATGTTGTTTACTAAACAAAGCTCATCTTTTTCTTGGATGGTTAAAAAATATTGTTCTGATCTTAGATTTCATCCGCCTGGTAGTGAGTCTGTAGCCAGAAGCACCAAAGGAGATCAAGGGAGGATTCACTGACCAAAGGACAGGTCTGGCGTTTCTGAAGAAAACCCCCATGTGAGTTTCTTTGTCAAAATGCTGCACCTCACTGAAATTTAGTATGTCATGTTTGCATCAGCATGAGAAAGAGAGCAAGTTAGCTCAAAAATTGGTATTCCTCTGGTGCCCTACTACTTCATGCTGTGCATTTATCTGTCCTGTGACAACCTTCAGGTTGTTTGGTTTGCTTAACTTAAAATGCATGGACTTCATTCTTAGGCTGGCAAGTAAGAACGTATATGGGGGACTCCCCCATCAAATCCACGTGACTGGCAGCTCACACTACTTGAAATTTTATAGGTAAGTTTGCCCTGAATTTGGCATCACAAACAAAGCTACTGACTATTCAAACAATGAAATATTCTGCCAACAATTAGATATTTCTTGAGCCTAGAATGTGAGCCCATTCTTCTGGCAGCAAATGGAAATGAAGGATAAGACACTGCCTCTACCCGTGGGGAGCTGGTAGTGCACTTGAGGAGTCAAAGGAACACAAGCATAGCTACCCAGTATCATTGTAAGACAAGGGATGGAGAGAAGGCAGAGAAAGACAGGGGTCTCAGGGTCTGGAAAGAGCTGGAAGGCAAGGAGAGACTTAAGGTGAAAGGAATAATAACGTGCCAGCACCACGTTCATCAGACTGTAATCCTCACAATTACTCCAAGGTTGTACTCTGGTTGTCCCACTTTCTGCAAGAAGAAACAGTCTGATAAACGTTAGGTAACTTGCTCCAGGTCATTCAGAAGTAACGTTTGTACAGAGGTAAGCAGGGTGGGTGAATATTGTAGTTTAGTGGGAAAAACCTATTTCTCCTCCTCCCTCTTTTTAAAGTGTGGATAATAATTCCCACCTTTCAGGATTGTTAGGTGGGATAAATGAGAGCATTTGTGAACTTTCCCATGTTGCCTGGTGCTCAGTGGGACATCAGACCGCATTGGGGAAAAGGCGGGTGTAGACAGACACCCATAGAGGGAACCTTGACATGACTAATGGGAGCAGTAGGGAATAAATTTGGAAAGGAAAAGGGATCTGATTTATAGAGGACCTTAAAACCTAAAAGAGGGAGTGGGGTTTGATGTGGCATTAGATACTTTACAAATTTGTTCTTTCTGATTTTAAAGGTAGTTAGTATGCATGACTATTTTGGGAAGAAATCCAGAAAAGAATTTAAAATAAAATATTCCTTCATCCAAGGATAACCACTTAGTATCTTTTTTTCTTATTATCTAACTTTGATCCTCACTTTATAAACTGTGTCATAAAATTATGAAATAAAGTCTTTAGGTGAGTTTTATATATATATATATATATATATATATACATATATGCCTATAGCATTCTTTATGATTGTACTCTATCATAAGTACTGCTTTTTCCACTCTGGTGAAATATTTTCTCATCACTAGACAGTATTAGAAAAATGTTTAAAGGTTATAGAATATTAATAAAGTGGAAGTTCCATAATATATTGAACAGTTTCTTTGTGATTGGCTATTTAGGTTGTTTCCAGTCCTTCACTATTGCGATGAATATCCTTATAAATAAAACTTTAATTGAATTAAACTTTTCCTTTAGTTTGGGTTTCTCGAAATGTAGACCTAAGGTCAAAGGGTATGCTCTCAAGACTCTTGATTCATATTGCCAATAACTTTCCAGAAAGGTCAAATTAATTTATATTTCTACCTGAGTATGCCTGTTTTATGAAACCTTGCCAATAACAAGTTCTTCTTAACTTTGTCAATTTCACAGAAAAACAGTGTTTTGCCTTAATTTATATTTCTTAGGTCATAGATGATAAGGAAATTTTCTGAGTCATTTATTGACCATTTTTAAATTTTTCTTTTGTCCATCTTCCCTTTGTTTTCTTCACCATTATTCTAGAAAGGCACTGTCCAATAGTGATCTTGTATACAATTTCATTTTCTAGTAGTTATATTAAAAAATGAAACACATTTTAATGATAAAATTATCTTAAAATGAAAAGTCTTAATCATAAAAGTTAATCAGATATACCCCAAATATTATTTCAACATTGACACGAGCCACATTTTAAGTGCTCTTGTGGCTAGTAGCTGCCATATTTGGCAGTAAGGATTCAGAACAGTTCCACTGTTGCAGAAAGTTCAATTGGACAGTATTAAAATAAAATGTTAGTTATATAAAAATTATATATTTATAATTACATACATTTATTTTTTATATATTAGCCTTCCGTCATATTTGTTTTAACTTCTTCTAGTATGTCAATTGCCTTTTACTATTACTTATTATTTTGAATTATATATTTTAAAATTATAAAGCTAGATCCAGCATCCCTCCCTTTTTATTTTTCTTTCCATTGTTTTTAGAAGTGTCCATTCCCAGATTAGTTAACATCTCACCTATATGTTCTCCTAGATTTAAAAAATAGTTTCACTCTTAATGTAATAATTTAATTCTGGAATTGCTTGCATTTATTTTTAAAGTCTATTTGATTTATCAAAAAAATCACTAAATTTTGTATATTGTATCCATGTAGCTTTTAATAGTTTCATTCAGGTGTCGAAAGCAGATTTCTCATAGGACAAAAGTTCAAGTTGGTTTCTAATTCTCTTCTACTATTTTCTAAATGATAACTCACTAATGTTGATAGATTTTGAGGATTTAGGCCTCATATCTATCATTAATCTTTATCTGTCCCATTTTTGAAGGTGCGTAACTGAATGTCTGACAGGGAGCGGCAGGAGGGAAAATATAACAATGTCTTTGCCTTCTTTCAGGCTTTGGTTTGTTCTAATTCAAGTGGCAAAATTAAGTGTTCTTTTATAGCATTTCTCAATTCAGTTCCAAGGATTTTGTATTTAGTAGAATTTTGTCCCAGATGTTAGAAATAGATTGTCAATATTGTTTTTAGTTTTTTTCAGTTCATGAACATATTAGCTCATGAAAGACAAATTGCTCATCAAATACTGCATGTTTTCATCAATATTAATAATTTTTGACCAGACATGAAAATCCTAAGAACCATTATTTTAGAAGGATGCCTGTCTTTACAGAAGATGTTTTGGAAGAGTTTGAGTTTGGCGGTGTGTGGACAAGGCAGGAGGCGATTGCAACAAGCTGGCATGAGGCCAGGAGACTCTTTTTAGACTGGAAACAACATGAATGGGGAAGAAAGTGTGCTTTCATAAAACAACACCTCTCACAGGAAGCACTCTGTTTTCGTAAGAAATTGAAATAAGAGATGAAGAGAAAGAGTTTATTTTGTTGCTGCTGCTCTTTTGGTGGGTTAAAAGAATGGTATTGCCTCTGCAATAAAAGGGGGTTTGGAAATCTGACTCATAGGAAAGAAAACATTTTAATTTGGGATATGCTGAATTTGAGAGAAAATCAATTCATTAGCACAAGAAAAAGAAGACTAGCTTATACAACATCCATTCAGCTCACTTCCAGCTTGTTCTCTATCATAAGGACTAGAAAACTAATCAAACAAACTCATTTCTTTGTATCTCCTCAAAAGACAGGCTGTAATCCTGTGATTTAGTTCCCAACATTAGTTGCACCTTGTGGGATTTAGTTGCAGAATTGAGCAAATAGTCTTGTGGAAGAGGTAACATTTGAACTAGACTCAGTAATAACGTATGGAGAGTAATGGAGTGGTAGAAGATGGGTAATTGAAAGAGAAGGAAAAACTTGTGGGCAGAATGTGTGAGATTGTGTTAGTGAGATACTTTGAAAAGAATAACAGGATTGCATAGTGACAGTCATGGGTCTGGTTGAGGCCGAAGGGTATGAACATGTAAAGACCATAATGATTCAATTTTATATCTTTCCTTACTGGGGCTTAAGCTGAATAATGATTAACCCAGGGTAAAAAAGTTGGAGAATGAAAAAAGGATGTCACATAAGGTGTGTTGACGAACTGACTCAAGTAGCTCCAGAAAGGCGCTACTGGATTGAAAAAGTGAGACTGAAAAATATAAAGTCTGGGTGAGGAACAACACATCCAGGAACAACAGCACAAGAGATGGCAGAGTTTGGAGATTGGAAAGATAGTAGGCTAAGAGGCTGAGTCAGAGGTGGGGTTAGAATACACTATGATAAAGTCTAGTGTATAGACATCATGGACATGACTAAGGTATTAGGAGAAGAACAGTGAAGTCTGAATGGTTACCCACATAGATGCCGAAGTCTCCCTGGGTTTTGGAGTTCAGACCTATGTTCCAGTCACTAGTTTGTGATATTGGGAAAGTGAATTAACTTTAACTTACTCATGCATAAAATGGGGATAGTAGCAGTACATTATGAGAATGAAATGAAGTCATTCAATATAAAATGCTTGGCAAAGTACATAGAATATATTCAATAAAGTTTGGTGATGATGACAAGGAAGAAAGAAGAAGGAAGAAGGAAAAGGAGGAGAAGAAGAAGAAAAAGAAGAAGAAGAGGAAGAGGAGGGGGAGGAGGAGAATTATTTTAGAGATCAGGGATGAAGAAGAATGAAATAAATGCGGAGGTTGAAGTCATCTGGTCTGACATAGAATCAGGAGATTTGGGAAAAAAAGGGATATTAAAGGTCTGACAGTATTCTAGGGAGTGAAGCAAAGTCTGAGTCCCACACTTTACCCACTGACAGTAGGACATCATAAGAGGATAAGAAACCACAGAATCTCAGTTATGTGTTATCTTCTCTTAGAGAATTCAAGAGATCTGTGTTTCTTGTGAGGCCCATGTTATCATAGCTATGGCTCCTACTTCTTGTCTCACTCATGATGATGTCTTGTGTCTTTCCTCCCTCCCATTCTACCCCTACATTTAATGTAGGTTTTTACTAAATATTTAAGAATAAATGTGGTGGGGAAACTGAGAGGTTATTTATCTGGTCAGTAAGCATAACAGACTCTTTAAATAGAATGGAAATATCAGTGTCATTCCCTACAAGCCCCTAGTTAATCATACCTTCTTGACTGGAGTATTATCACTGGTTGATTTTACAATACATGATGCTACAGCTCATCCTAGCTAGAGCCAAAGATTGTCACAATCAAACACAGCTTTAAGAATGTGTTCCTATTTTCAACAAACGGTGTCAGGAAAACTGGACAGTCATAGGCAAAAGAATGAAATGGAGTACTTCCTAACACCACACACAAAAATTAATTCAAAATGGATCCGAGAATGAGACATAAAAGTGGAGACCACAAAATGCATGGAAGAGAACATGTCATATACTTTAAGACATCTTATTTAGAGATCTCTTTAGGGAAATTAATTCCAATGACAAGGGAAATAAAAGAAAAAATAGTGAGATTTATTGGGATTATATCAGGCTAAAAGGTTTTATACAAAAAAAGAAACTATCATCAGAACAAAAAGAAATCCTACTGAAAGGGAGAGTATTGTGCATTATATATCTGACAAGAGGGTGATATAAATAAATAACGTAACTTCAATAGCAAAAACCCACTCAATCAAAAAATTGGCGGAGGATCTTAGTAGGCACCTCTCCAAAGAGGATATACATGCTAGACATGAAAAAACATTCTTCAGCACTTGTAATTATAGAAATACAAGACAAAACCATGAGATATCACCTTAGACCATTGAGAATGGCCTATATTAAAAAGACAGGAAATAACACATGTTGCTGAGGGTGTGCAGAGAAAGGAAACTTCTATACTGTTGGTGGGAGTGTAGGTTCTTACAGACACTTTGGAAAACAATATGGATACTTCTTTAAAAATTAAAAATAGGAATACCATATAATCCAGTAATTTCACTTCTGGGTATTTATCTAAAGACTATGAAAATATTAATTCAAAAAGATGTATGTGCCCCCATGTATACTGCAGCAGTATTTACAATGACCAAAATATGGAAATAAATTTCCACTGACAGATAAATGGATAAAGAAGACCTGGTGCAGCTATACATACACTGCTCAGTCACAAAGTCTAAATCTTGTTGTTCATGACAGTATGGAAGGAACAGGAGGATGCTTTGCTGAGTGACATGTCAGAAGGAGAATGACAAATATTGGATAATTCACTTACATTTCGAATAAGGGACACAAAGCAAATGGATTGATAAAATAAAATAAAAATAAACCTTTGGACTTTGGCAGCAAGACTGAGCTTGCCAGAGGAGAAGGGGTTGGGAATTACGTGGTAGAGGGAGTTTACTTTAAAAAAAAAAAAAAAAAATTGGCTAAGAATAATCTGGATGGTTCTACTTAACCATGAGAGAGAAATTTGTGTGTCCATTCATTCTGATGATATCAGTGTGAGTGAAAAAAAAAAAGAGGAAAAAAGTATTCCTAAAGAAGCACAGCACTAAAGTGAGGGCTGAAGGAATTACTTATGTGATTGAAGTAAATTACTTCAGAAAGTTAAGTGGCTGTATAGTTCTTGAAGACCATCAAAGGCAGATTGTTTACACAGCCAGTTCTACTCGAAACTTTTATGATTTCACATGTGTAGATATGCCAGTAAGGTAGCACTTAATTTACTTTTAGAAGCTTCTGGCTGCTTCTCTCCCTCAATGGGGCCAGCAGTTACTTTGGACCAAATCTTTGTTCGAGGAGAGTCTCTTGAGTAATCCCTCTTAATTAGACAAATGCAAATCCAGATGGGTTTGACAGGACATTTCGGGGTTAGACAAAAGTTGCTCCCTCTGCTACTGCATTTGTGGGGAGGAGGTGAGTAAATGGAGAAGAGAAATTGTTGCTTAGCTCTTCCTTTGAAGTTGAGCATGATCAGAATGTCTGTTGGATAGAGATGGCCCTATTAAGATGATTTGCCAAAATATGATAATAGCCTCAAAGAAGAATCACCAGGAGAGAAGGGAAAGGCTAAACAAGTGACATGTGCTTTATATTCTAATCTATATCATCATGGTCCGCACTGAGGACAGTCTGGATTTAGCTATAAGTGGGCTCTCACTAGACCTGTCCATCCTGAAACAAGAATCCTCTTGGGAACAGTAGCTAAACACTCGAGTTGTAATCTAAGAGTTAAGCGACCTTGAGATCCCTAGTGTATGACTGCAATGCACACCGTGTACGGATGCTTTAGATTAGATGGGAAGGTCATTACTTAAGTTAGAAGCTACCTCCCCCACTCTTCATATGATCAATTATTGCACTTCTGTCTGGTGTTTGGAAGCAGAATCAACTCCTTTGGATTAAGCAGGTGTAGAATTTTTCAATCTTGATGTGGTTGGAGTGCTCCAGAGAAGAAGCTGAGTTCCCGGATAGTACACAGGGGTTTGAGTGATTCGTTAGAAAAATAACAGAGATGTGTATCTACGACTGAAGCAGGCCATGTTAGTTAGCTATGACATCTCTTTTGAAACACTCACTGCAAAGTCCACATCCTTTCTATTTCAGTCGTCCATTTTCTTTACTTGTTCCTCAGTTATTAATCAACTTCTGTAATTTTTCGAATCCACAGGGATCTGAAAATTAGTATAATTTCTGTGTAACCATTCATTTAATCTAACTTAATTGAGTGTCTTCTATATGGGAGTAATGGAATTTGGGGTTTTGAACCCAGATGTTATTCAGAAGCACAAGCTTGGAGCCAATTGGTCTGAATTCAAATTCCGGTTCTACCATTTGAGGGGCGTGTGACTTTGAATCAGTGACGTATCACAGTGTACATAATGGTGCAGACAATAGTACCTCCCTCCTGGGACTGCTGTGAGGATTGAGACAATTTACTCAAACTGCCTGGAGTAGTTCCCAGCACAAAGTAACATGATAAAAATAAACACTTGTTGTTACTTGATATAAATGAACATGTTATTACTTTGAACAGAACAGTCTTAAGAAAATTATACAATATTGAGCAAATTGAGCTTCCTCATCTGTAAAATGAAGCCCATCTTATCTATCTAAGGGTGTTCAAGGATTGATGTACTCTTCTAAATGAATGCTCAGTAGCAGTTCTCGACCGCTATAAAACTGCAAGGTGCTAGGCAAGTAAGATACGAAGATCATTATGACAAGTTCCCTGGCCTGAGGAGCTCACATTCTCCTGAGGGAAACAGACAAGCAAGTAAGAATTACAGTACAAATAAGGGTTGTGATAAAGGTACACTTTAGGTACATCTCCGCCTGGGTAGGTCTGGGTGCTTGCAGAAGAAACCAGGGAAGGACTCTCAGAGGAGGATAGGTGCTCCAGGGTGGATGTAAGGGTTCAAAGAGAGCAGGTGGAATAAGTTCTAGCCTGTAGTGCAGCATGAAGACTGGGATAGAGAAGTGAAACTTCTTGGCAGCCCAGAGGAAGGACTGGTGATGTGTGTAGGAGCACAGGGAGGAGGGGTACACCTCATCTGTAATCTTCCATTGCCCCTGGGACTTGCTCTCTCAGTTAACACTGTCCTTTCTGTATCTTAATACTTCCTCCTTCTTCCTACCTCTTCTTGGTCAAAACCTATAAACTCAAGTCCCCTCAGCTCTGAAGTCCTTTCCTTGTTTAGCTAGTCCTCAATCTGCTGTACTGTTTTTTCTCCTTCCTTTCTTTTCACTCCTTGGCCGCCATTTTCTCCCTTCTCAAGAAATCCTTCCATATCCCATGTAGTAGTTCTCTATTTATTCCCTTCCTAAAGTGTTCTTGCTACAAGTCCCCAAGGTCCTCTTGGCGGCCAGAATCTGTTGCCTTCTTTTCTATTCCCTTCTTATTTGCTCTCTGAGATGTTTAGCTTTGTGAATTTTCTGTCTCCCTCTCCTCTGAGATCCTCCTGAGTCTTCCGCGACATCTGATGGCACTCTTCTGCTCAAGTCAAAGGGATGATGTCTCATATTACTTTTCTTTGCGCTTCTTTCCTACAGTCAGCAACACTCTGAGTAGCATCTGAGGTTTCAGTTTCCCCTCCAAATCAGCCTAATGATTCCCCCAAACTTTATGTGGGCTTTGCCTTTTTCCTGGGGCTCTAATGCATGTTTCCCATTTCCTACCAAGGACTCCGCTTCTTGGTCCCTCCGTCTTCTCTAAGTAAAATATTCCAAATCAAACCAAACATCTTCTCCAATAATCCTATTTTCTGCATATTCTATTCCCATTCTCATTTCACAGTCCCAACTTGAAACTGGGAGTTGTCCTTACTCCCTCCTCCTCTTCTCCCGTCTTCCACATATAAACTGTCATCAAATGCTTTTATTTCAGCTTTCTATAAATCTCATGGCTTTATTCTCTCCTTTGTCTCTTTCTGTCACTGTCAGAGGTCCTAACCATTGTTCAGCTTTCTATCTGATGTCCTTGCTTTTCTTTTTACTCCCCTCAAATCCATCCTCTAATACCTTTTAGAGGGACCATTCTAAAACACTACTCTGATCATCTTATATTTCTGATTTAAAACATGTAACTAGCTTCTATTACCTGAAGCAATGGTTCCTAATTCTTTTTGCATGGAACCTTTCTCATGTCAAAAAGCATGGTGGGCACCCTGGTGGAGGAGGGGCTGTGCATAGTTCACATACACCTCAAGGTCATAGGTTCATATCCTAGGGCGGGGTAGGACAATCAAGATGAACAACTAAACCAAATGCTTCTTACTCCTCTGCCTGCCTCTGCTCTCCTCCACGCCTCTCTGAAACTTTCCTTTTTAAATACAAAACAAAATTGTGGATGCCCACATGATAGCTATACATGTATATTATCTGTTAGCTAAAAAATTACATAAATCAAAAGCTACTTCAAATTCAGCATCACTTTTGAATTATTCTGTTATTGACAAATAGAACATGGACATATATTTGACTAATAATGATTTATACTTTGAAACAGAATACATTCACTCCGTAGACATGAGTGGTGGAAAAACCACTGCCTTAAAGAGATCATCCACATTACTTAGGGACCTATGAAAGATATTTCTTCACTCTTGAAAAGACTGTTTCCAGTCGTACCTTGTCACCTTGCTCTCCTTACCTTCTCGCCTCACTTCAGCCACACAGGCTGCTCCTTTTCCTCTTATTCCTCACATGTCACTTTTCCTAGGAATGGCCGTCCCTCATTTTCTTTGCCTGGAATACCATCACCTTATCTTTCAAGAACTGACAGAAACAGGAGAAACTCTCAGACACCTCTCACAGTGAGTTGCTCTCTCGTGCGATTCATACACCTCACGTGTCCTCTCTGGCAAAGCACAGTACACATTATATGGGGATGGTTTTCATGTGTGTCCCTCATCTGATTCTGTTCTCCTCAGTGACAGAATCTTATTCATCTTTGTACCCTGGACTCCTCGAATAGTGCCTGGTCCATGGTAGAGGTTGGTGGATTCATAGTGATTATTAGAATACCTTTAGAAACCTTAGAACAGTTCCTGAAAGAAGAAAGGCGAAACAGCTCTGGCCTTAGTGCCTGAGTCTTTCTTTATAATAGCCACCCTATAACTAAACAAATGATAATCAGTCTTCTATTTAGCAATAAAATGATAAAATGCTGTAACTGGGAGAAAATGCAACTGTCGTCCAATATGACTCCATCTTATACATCAGGAAAAAAAATAGCAATGTCTTTCCTTCTCCAGATGCAGTAACACAGTTTTCCACTTTGTCCATATTCTGGTTCTGGATTCATTTTCTCTTTTTCTTTTTTGTTTTGCTTTTACTCCTGGCTCCAGATCTCAAACCCAGCTCCATAGGCCTTACATGGCTGGCACCTTAGCTGCCTGAGCCACAGGAATGCACCTTGATTCATTTTCTTTGTCTGCATTCCTCCTCGGTTGCTGGAGTGAGGTGCTCATTTATAAAAGGTGTAAAATTTGCTTTAGTCCTTAACATGAATGCTTGCAATCCACAGATAATTTATATTGCAAAATGATTTAGATATTTCAATCTTCTTCTTGGCCAAGTCCTTCACCAGTCCACAGGTCGGGAGGAACACACTTGGCAGGCTTGCACTCTAGCTTCATTAAGTCCTCTTGCCTGAACTCTGGAGGAAGTGTGAACAGGCTACCGAGTTCCAAAGGCCAGCAGCCAATGGAAGAACAGCAGCCTGGACATTCAGCCTCCGGAAAAGTGAAAAGTCAATTGGCTTTCAGAGATTAGAACCTGCATCTGCTTCTATAGCCTCTCAGTGTCACGCCTCAGACACTAGGTGTCAGAGAGGAGACAGGAAATTCTGTGACAGCAGGGGGGAACTGGTGTGGGTTGGGGTCTGAGCCATCTGGAGTGAGGAACTAAGTACCCTGGAGGAGAATGTGGAGAAATTTTGTCTTTGGCGGGAGGCTAAGACACCGAAGTATCTTTAAGGTACTGCATGCAACATGGAAAAAATTAAACTCTTCTGTGGCATCCAGCTGACTGCATGCTCACTCTGAAAACAACGAAGTGGTAGATCTTTCTTGAAGAAGGAGATAGAGGAAAAGCTAGCGAAAGGAAGTTACAACCTAGGACTTCTGAGGAACCTGCTGAATATCTAAGAGAGATTACTGCCTCTCCATTGAGGGAAAGCTTAGGCATCACTCTGAATTTAAATGAGGGATGACTGTGAATGAAATGTGCAAAGAAAGAAAATCCTCCCACATGCAGTAGCCTATGGGTATATGAACATCCTTACCAATCTGAGTTCCATCTTTTGGCAAGCAAATGCAACTTGAACTCATCTATTTATACTTCATGCAAAATTCCTAACTCCAAGATCATCAGGCTCCCATATTCAAGTCTAGAGAAGTTAGACTCCTTGACTGTTTACAAATCTTGTCCATCAAGTGGAGCTGGTGTTAATTAACTCTGGCATCCCTAAATTCATTTTGCGTATTCAATGGTTCCTATGCAAAGCTGTGTCTGAAATAACAAATGCACAGACAGTACCATTAAGCAGAATGCAGGCATCACATATTTTTCCTTGGGTTGCTTCTGTTACCAATCAAACTTGTAGACGTGAGACTAGAGCATTTCTGACAGTAAGTCCCACAAAAAGATGCTGTTCATTTATTTTGGCAGTGAGTTCTACAATTATAAGACAGCTGTGCATGGCAGAGCCCAGTATTATAACTAAAAATCTGTTTTCTTAACGCTTTCAAGACATTGTGCTATGGCATTTAGAAGGAAATGAAACAGATAGAAGGCTGCATTGACAAACAGTTAAAATGCTATGTCTTGCAAAATCCCTTATGTGCAACACAATGTTTTCAGTTATTAAAGGATGGTTTACTTTTCATCATTTGTGCTGTCATATATTCCTACCATACTAGTCAGTTTTATTTTTTTGAAGACAATTTTGAACACATGCAGTTCAATAGTAGTTTGTGGGTTTATTTAAATCTCAAGCCAAGAGGTTTACTTTGATATTTTTTTCAAGTTATATTAAGTGTTACACATGTCCTATTTAAAGAGAATATTCTAGACATAAATTGCCAGGCAGTGATATAATAGCTGACAAGTGGGTCTTTATTTTTCACGTGACACTTTTCTGAACAACAACTGCCACTAACTTGATGGAGATTCCGAGGCACACAGGGAAGCACCAATAAGCAGAATGATCTATGACAAAGAGGATGACTTTCTTCTGGGCTCATCTGACAAGAAAATTCACACATGCTCTAATGACAGACACAGCCTTTTCCTTTTGGTTGATGACAGAATGCCCACTGTACATGGCCGGCAGCCTGGGTGGTAGGCGAAGTTAGGAGGTAAGAAGGAAAGGAGACGTTAACATTTGCCCCAAGCAAGTGTAGCTATTTTCCCCCAGCATGAAAAGTAATCAGGGTGATTGGCTTCCTCCATAAGTCACCAGGCAAATATCCAACTATCTTTATGTACACTCTCATCCACTTCTTCGTCAATCCTTCCTGAATAAAATACTGCCAGTATCCAGGACCTTAGAGATACATGTCATATTTTGTTTGCATATATGTTGGGATCTAATGAGTTAAATTCAGTCTATTGTAGCAATGTAAGTACATAGTTGCATCTGCATCTTATCATATTGGAGTAGATTTTGCACTGGGAACTGAGATCCATCCATGTTGATTTTTTTTCTTTCTTATTCCTTCTTCTGTGATTATTTTTTCCCTATGCTGCTTTAGATTAGATATTCCTAAAATAAAGTCTGCCCCTTGAACAGATGAGGCATTGTTGGGGTAAGTGCTGCAATTCCAGGGAAACCATACCCATGCATCAGAAAACAAACACCAGACCTGCTGTTTTGACCCTACGAAGTGTGTTATGACTGTAACTCCTGACATGTGTGAACTGGCCAAGAGTTGCTGCTATGCAGGATGCTGTGAGAGGTGAATTAATTGGAAGTATAACCCACCACTGTTTGGGGGAAGGAAAAGTTGTGCCATCCCAGGCCTTTCCCTTCTACGTCGTTGTGGAGATCTGTTTCTTCAATAGTCTTCATGGTTTTAGTGTAGCCAGTGGAAGACAAGAGGCAATTTGCTCCTGCACATCAACCACTGTGGACCTGAGACCTTGGGGTATGTTCATCAGAAAACGGGCTACCTAAGCTTCACACCTGTATTCTTGGAGGGGCCACTCAAGCAAGTCAGCTAACTGCAAGAGAGCAATTAATCAGACTCTGCAGTGGAAAGAGGTGGAAAGAAAGACCCAAACTTCAAATAATGAAGCAAACAGATTGCTTATCTGTTGTTGTCTATGGCATTGTGGGTCTGTTCTAAGCCAGGACCCAGACACTATGGCCTTCAACATAATTTTGAATAATCTGTAAACTAATAATAATTTTTACATGATTAAAGGGTTGTTAAAAAAAAAAAAGCCAAGGGCTAAGAATATGGGATCCAGATTGTAGGTGGCCCGCAAACCCTTACTTGCTATCTGGCCTTTTACAGAAAACATTTATAAGCCATGATGGTACAGGAATGAAAATTTTCTCATTTCTAGCTTCCACTTCAAAGTCCAAATGCATGGTCAGTTGGCCCAGGAGAGGGATGTGGCTTTGACTTAAAGGACTCCATGAGAAGCATGTTTTGAGATTTTAGGTAGCCCTTACCCAGTCACCATATATTCCATAGGTAATTGGATGGAGGACCAAAGGCTTACAAAGTTAGACTGAACACGGGTTAGATGAGCCCTCCTAGCTTCCCAGCCATTGACAGCGCAGTCAAGCCTCACAATAAGCACATGTTTATCAGATCTTTTGAGCCATTTGATACTTGGGTGTTTTTCTTCCAAAACTCTGCTTTAAGAGCTGGCCTCCCTCCAAGATTTGGGAAAGATAAGACTCTAAATTCCTAAAGTTTCTGGTTAGATAGAGACTGCCTTTCAATCCTTTCAACTCAGGTTCTTCCTCTTTGTTTCTTTAATCTGAAGCCCAGGGGAGTCATGAGTCCTTTTCCTGCTGCAGGTCTGTCTGAATATTGACAATATCTGGAACCAATATTGTTGGTCTGCTGGTGTGGACTTAGGCTGATTACTGGGCTTGGAAGTGGAGAAGGGGAACATCCTTTGCCTTGCTTCTCTTTGGGCCAAATTTTTCCTTCTTAAAGAAACAAAAATCTCAAGGCTAATGTTCTCTGTCTCAGGGTAGGTATCCCCCATGGAAGCAGATGGGAGAAGAAATCTAGGGTTTAAGCCAGTTTCAGGGTTGGCATCCATCACCATTTCTTTCTGACTCTGATTTCCCCCATCTTCATCCTCTTTAATGTTGCTATAACTCAGTCCCTCTTCAATGTTCATTGAAACTTGCTTGGTGGTTTCTTTACCCAAAGGTCAACTCAAGCTACCCTAACCTTCCAGGTAACTGAAAGTCAAGTCACCAAAAATTGGAAACTTCCTGTTGGTTCTCCATTGCATGCAGAATAAAAGTTAATTCTATTGCAGCATTATAGATCTGCCTACATTTCTAGTAGCTCTACCTACTTTCTTATGGCACCTCCCATCTGTACCCATCCTTCAGCCATGGCTACTGAGAGGCCTGGAATTCTTTAAGCAGACTGCCTCACTCAGGTTGGTTCAGCCAGCTGAAAGGTGCTTCCCTGCTCTTTCCTCAATTCACTTCACTAAAACTTGATCATCTTTCAAGTTAGGGTCATGTTAAGGATTGAATTGTGTCTTCCCCCCAAAGATATTGATGTCCTAACCCTGAAAGACTGTGAGTGTGACCTTGCTTATAAAAAGGGTATGTGCAAGTTAAGACGATGTCATCAGGGTGGGCCCAAACACAAAATGACTAGGGTCCTAAATAAAGGGTAAATTGGGATACAGATAAACATGCCAGAGGGAAGACCATGTGAACATAGAGAGATTTCAATCTGCAAGCCAAGGAATGACTGAGGCTGCTAAAAGTTAGAGGATAGAACTGATTCTTCCTCATAGACTTATTAAGAAAACAACTCTCCCAATGCCTTGTTTTGGGGTTGACAATGGCCTGCAGAATGGTGAGAGAATTCATTTCTGTTGTTTATGTCACTGTGGTACTTTGCTATGACAGCTCTAGAAAATCAATGTAGGTCACTTTTAGTGTAACCTTTCTTGACCCACATAAAGTCAAATGACTAGTCTCTCCTGTGCCCCCTCAACTTGTCCCAAGTATGCCCCACTGTCCCAGCAGCCATAACACAATATAGCAGCGCTTTTCAAGTTATCACGTACAGATGAATTGCATGGTAATCTTGTTAGAATACATATTCTGATTCATTATATTCATTATAACTGGGTCAAATTTCTAACCAGCAACCAGGTGATGCCAATGCTGCTAGACTGCTGGCAAGAGACAAGGCTTTAGGAGACTTGTTAGCAGTTCTTTTCATGAAGCTGTATTGTGCCAGAGGGCAGGAATTACATCTTTATATGCATGGTACTGGGAGAATTCCATTACAAGAACATAGCAAGTATGAGTGAATGACTCGTGAATGAATGGATGAGTAAATGGATGGATGGATGAATTTATGTTATTAGGATCATACTTTGGTAGTGAAGGGTTCATGGACATTCCAAAGATAGATTGGGTATACAATAATTGCACTACCAAATAGCTCCTAGCTTTCCTATCCATCAATATTTTTATTCATTTGAAACTCCTCTTGGAGAGGAAAAGACCCTCCAGTCACACACTTGAGGGGAAACATTATGGAAGGCTACAGTGACGGTCAGGAGATATTGGACTAATCTTTCAACTATATTTAAGTCGACTCTAGCATCAGCTGACAAAAGCCATCCCCTTCCTCAATCCCCCTCTACCTCTATTCTTTGTCGTCACCAAAAGCAGGTGAAAAGGAAAGGATTGTACATGACTAAGTTCGTTGTAGGAATCTGGAACCATATACTTAAAAGAGCTCACTGAGGAAGTATTCATATCCCTATTTATTCCTCTTCCTTAATGTGTGGCAGAACCAGGGGTCAAACAGATTTAACTTCATTGTCTGTACCTTTCCCATCACACTGTAAAAGAGAGACCTAAAGATCTAACTAGTGACACTATTGGGATATTTATTTGCTGCCTTCTCTGAAAGCAACAGATATTACTCTATATATGAGAGGCAATTACTCAGTTGTTCTCAATTCTTATAGCCACAGAGATGCTCCATTTTTCTGGCCTCTTTAACAACATTGATATGTCATATAAACACAGTTTCCAGAAGACTATGATGCCTTCCACAAATTTTTAAAAATAGTTTTAAAATTTTGGATAGAATAAATCTGACGTACAGTCTAGTAGTTTTGCCTCCTTAAACAAGGCATCTCTTTTCTCCGTGTCTCTGGACCATTCTTAGGATTATCTATCCCAGCACTAAGCTGACATTTATTCATACTGGCAGATATTAATGAGATTTGTTGAACGGTTTGCTCCTATATTAAATGGTCATAGACTTCACATTTTCAAGGCAAAATGTTTTTGTAGATTTTTCCTATCGCTCTTTTAATCTAAAGACTATCAGTGACTCACTTTTACTGATGCCAATGAGCATGACTCTAATGAATATTGTTTCTAATTTGTTAATTCAGTTCTCAAGGGTGAGAAAAGCTCATGTGCCAGTTTGTGAGCAGTACATACTAAGTAAAAGTGAGCCGATGAGGTAAGCATCTCATAGATTTTCTTTTGAGATAGCCTATGAAATTCAGTACTTTTAAGTAGTCGTGTTTGATCCCTGAGAGAGTTCTGTTCATTTCCGGTTCTGAACATTATATTCTGAAGTTAAGGTCATCTGAAAACTGGTATCTTACCAGCCAGAACCACATCTGCTACAATAGTTTTAGATTCTCTATTGTCAATAGAACATTTCATAGTGGCAAAACCTCTCTAACCTGGAACAACCCAGAAGGAGAATAAACTCTATATTATTTTTAATTGGATGTAAATTGTTTTCTAAAAGTATGTGGGTCTCTTGCTTTCAAAATAAAAAAGTGACTTACATTAGTTGCTAATAAAATGTTCCTAGAATTTTTGCTGGTTGCAGCCTGTTGAATAAAGTACTTCTCTTTAAACAGTATGTCCCAACACTTTTTTAAGTAATTTAAACTTAATGCTACAATCTTTTATAGTATTATTCTCTTGTAAAATCATTTCTAAATTAAACATTTATCTAAAAGAAAAATTCTAGTTTCAACCAGGATGAATTTTAACAAATTCCTGATTAACAGGGTCTAACTTTAATAGGTATATATTAGATCAAATAAATGTATATTAGATAAAACACCTATCTATTAACTGCTAAAAAGTCAATTCAGTAACCTTTTGACATTTCATAATGTAAGTTTCTCCTGTGCCTTTGAGAAGAACTTCTGCAGCTGAAAGTTCATTTTATTTATACCTTGTTATTGTTACTTACAGACAAATGACCCTTAGATTCATCTAAAAAAAAGCAGCATTTGAAAAGTCAGTGTGAACTAAGAAGAACTCAGTACCAGAAAATTAGCTCTTTCAAACACACAAACAAACCATAAGTGTTATTTTCTAGACTGAGTTTTTCATTATAAATAGATTTGGATAAAGAGATTCCTTACAAACTAAAAGTGCATTCACCTTAGATCATATAATAAGTTTGAGATCTAACAGGATGCCCTGGTTCAACAGAAGCTTTCCAGAACAAAATAACTGTAATCCGGCAAAAACAAGAAAACCATGCTTTAAAAGTCTCTTTTACCTTTTATTCTTTTGCAATAAGAACACAAGTTTTCTACATCTTGTTTCAAAAAGCTCTATGATTAGTGAAATAGGCTAATACGTTGAAGTTTAGAGGCAAACATGCAGTTTAAAGAAATGACTTACCAGCCAGAATCACATCTGATAGATAAAAAACTTCATAAAATTATTATGAATATAAATAGTTAGCTTGGGTTTCTGTTGATCATATAGTAAGAGGGCCATTTCTTTGGCAGTAATAGTACTTGCAAAAAAGAAAAAAAAAAAACAAGAAAGAAAGAAAGAACATTTTCATAAGAAGTTCACACAATCTAAACCAATTCTTAAAAAAAATGTAACTACCTAGCTACCTTCAGTTGCTTTTAATCCAGTTTAACCAACCTTTTAGTGACTTATTTTGATTTACGGAAAAAGCTATTTCCACATAGTACTTCAAAGAGCAGGAAAGTCTATCAATAATCTTTTAACTTTCATACACATCAAAAGGCTTTAATGATCTATTTGTCTACCAGAGAACTAGCCATTTTTTTTCTTTCTTTCTTTTTCTTTTTCTCACTCCAAAAGGGGTCTAGTTTGTTTCCTGATTATGGAAGAAAAGTCTGCATTCTATTAAGGAAAATATAAATTGTATCTTCCTATCCCTATAATTCTGCTATTTTTCCTTTCCAACTTGAGCATTTCTACATTAAGAACTAAGAGGGAAAAAAAAATAAGGAAGATCAAAATGTCAATGAGACTCACCATAGATTGTAAAAACACCATGGTGATCTTTTAATAAGTAGAAAATATTTATCAGGGAAAGACATGCATTTTTTAAAACCTCTCTTATCCTGGTATTATCAAAGTTCAAGTCTGCATACAAATCAGTTTGAGTTACTAAACTCCTCATTGTTTTCAAAATTGCTTCTCAGAGAAGCTTGGACTTTTCCCAGAGCATTTAAAAATCAATTTGAACAGAAGTTTAATCAAAGAAGCCAGTATAGAGAAAAGTCAGCATGCGCAATCACAGTCCAAGCTTCAGGTGAACATTAAGTCAGTACATCAGGAACAAGAATTCCTAATGGTTCTAAAAGTCAACTGTGAAAATGCTCCTATCCAATTTCTCATGTCACTCATGTGATTACTTTCGATGTAGTCCACAGCTCTGGTGCTAGAAAATTAATGTATACTTTTCCTTGATATTTTATGCTTTGGTTACTTATTTTTCTACCTATTTAAAAATAAATATTCTGCATATTTGCTAAATTCTTTCTCAGACTATGTTTTATTATGAAAGTCAACTCTAAGTGCCTTTGGACAAGATAAAATGTTTGGCTTCAATGTTATTATGCCAGACATTTTTTTCTTAAGTTTGTAAGATCATGGTAAGACTACTTTTTGGAATTCAAGGTCTTAGAATGAGTCTGTGCAAATGTGTGTGTGTGTGTGTGCGCATGCGCTGTGTTGTGTTGTGTTTAAGTAAATGTACAGATATTTAAGCAAATATTCTTAAATAAATTTGATTTTTTATTTTTAAGAATTTTAACTTCCCTCTCAAAATCATGGTCATGGTCTCAATGTTACAGTGGCCCAAGATTTTCTTTTGAAGGTAAACCATCTGCTACTTTAAATACTTTGAAAAGTATACTTTTGCCAAAGAGATGTGACTAAGATAAATTGAATAAACAAGCATTCTATATAGGGCTTTGAGGTATTTGTCTTTTTTTAATATTTCTTTTTAACTGAAGTAACATTGCATTACAACATTATGTAAAGTTGAGGCATGCAACATCATAAATCAACAACTGTATACATTACAATAAGTTTACCAGTGAAAGTTCAGTTCTGTTCTTCATCATAAAATTAACCCCCTTTACCATATTTGCTCACACTCCCTCCTATTTCCCTTGTGGAAGTCACTAATTTTATCTTACAGATTAGAAGTTTATTTCTGCTTTATTTAGCTCACTTCTTTGTTTGGTTTCTCTTGTACCACATATGAATGAGATTGTACAGTGTCTTTCTTTTTCTGACTTATTTCAATAACCATAATCCCCTCTAAGTCCATCGGTGTTACTGGGAATGGCAGGATTTCATCTTTTTTGATAACTGAGTAATATTTCATTGTGTATATACTACATCTTCACTCAATCATCTTTTAATGAGTATGTACATTGTTTCCAGCTTATGGCTATTGTAAATAATACTGCGAGAATCACAGGGGTGAACATATCTCTTGGAGTGAGTGCTTTTGTGGGGTTTTGGGGGCGTTAATCATAGAAGTGTGATAATTGGATCATATGAGATTTGTTTTTAATTTTTTGAGGAATCTCCATACTGCTTTCCATAATACTTGTCGCAATTTACATTCCCAGCAGTAATGTACATAGGCCCCTCTCTCTATACATCCTCTCCAATATGTTATTTTTTTCAAAAATTTTTAAGGAAAGGTGCAGGCATGAATGAAGACAAGCAGGCAGCAAGAGAGAGGAAGAGGAAGCACTTTATTTATTTTTATTTGTTTGTTCCCATTAAATGTTCCCCAAAGACCCAGATCTTGAACCTGGGACTTTGAGTTGTATGTGCACTGCTCCCAGGTACACTAGACTGCTAGGCCACCAAAGCACGTCCACTCCAATATGCTATTTCTGGCTTTTTAATAATAGCTATGCTCACAGGTGTGAGGTGATACCCCATTGTTGCTTTGATTTGCATGTCCCTAATAATAAAAGATGATGAACATATTTTCAAATGCATGTTGGTCATCTACATGTCTTCTTTGGAGAAGTGACTATTGAAATCCTCTGTCCATTTTTAACCAGACTTTTATTGTTGTTGAGTTTCATGTGTTCTTTATATATAGGATACTAACCCCTTGTCAGATATGTGATATGCAATTATCTTCCCCCACTCAGTAGGATGCTATTTCTTTTTGATGATAGTTTCCATCACTGTGAAGAAGCTTTCTAATTTGATGTAGTCTCATTTATTTTTGCTTTTGTTTTCCTTGCCTTTGGAGTCAAGTCCCCAAAAACTTTTCTAAAGCCAATGTCATGTATTGTTACATTTTCTTTTAAATATTTTATGGTTTCAGATCTTACCTCCAAGTCTTTAATTAATTTTGAATCAATATTTTTGTGTGTGGTATTAGATAGTATCCTAGTTTCACATGGCTGTCCAGTTTTCCCAAGACCCTTATTGAAGACCTTTTCCTTGCTTCTTGTGTGTTCTTGACTCCTTTGTCATAAATTGATTGCCCACGTGTGGGTTTATTTCTGGGTTCTGAGTTTTGTTCAATTGATCTGTGTATCTGTTTTTATTCCAATACCATGCTGATTTGATTATTATTGCTTTATCCAATGATCCAATTTACAAGTGCTCAGATTGCATCACAGGAAGCCCAGTCTTTCCATGAGAGGCCATGCCAACACATTCTAATGTCTTTATTCCTCTTTCTTTATCCATGAGTCAACAAATATTTCACGTGGTGTCAAAGGGGTCAGCTTTCCATACTCAAAATAGGTTTTGTCCATGAGACTCCTATTCATTTGGGTGTTCTGTTAGCTTTTTGTGGTAAAAGAAAAGTACTTCAAGAATTTCTTACCCTTCTGCTGGAAAACGTGTCTCACCCTGGTCTGTTATCTTCTTTTCCGTAAAGAGTGAGGTAAAGAAGTGATTTATCTTTCAACTGCATGCTCTGCATTGTCTCACTGACTTCCCTTCCAGACTCTTCATGGGATTTGAGAATTTATATTTCCTTGCTTTTGTTTGCCTATCATGTAACAGATTTTTATCTTATTGTTTCAACCTAAGTCTCACGAGCTAGGATTTCCTTGCTTTAGTCCCCTAAGCATTTTTAGCTTTTTCTTGTAGTCACACTCCATTCTCCTCTTATTTTGTTTTGCATTTTGTGTATCTACTTTAAGAAGGCATTGTTTTGCAGCAGCTATATTTGTTTATTTTTTAATTTGTCTTCTTGGAATGGCAAAGTAGTCTCTCTCTCCCCACCCCACCCCACCCCCGCCCCACCCATTCCTCTCACTATTATTTAAAATGACCTAAAAGGTTAAGTCCAATATCCACC
>RJWH01005073.1:42427-86434 GCA_004363575.1 Solenodon paradoxus | reverse complement strand
AGGCGTGGGCGGTTGAGATAAAAGACAAAACACGCGGAAGGCAGGAGTGTTCTGGAGGCACTGGGCGCATGCGCATAATCACTCAGCGCATGCGGTTTGGGGAGTTTCGGCCAGGGGAGTTTCGGCCAGATCGCTCCGGAGCTCACCTCCCCACCCACTCCCCTCTAAGCCTCTTCGCTGGTTCCCGCGCGCCCTACCTCTTCGGCCAATCAGCTCCGCCAAGCAACCCGCCCTGCCCACTGAGCCCTCACAATTGACGCCAGTCAGTAACCCGGCACTTAGCTGTTTTTTTCCCGGATTTCGTTTCCCACCAGTTTCTGCTCCCCCCGACTCCCTTAGGTATGTAAGAATATTTGAAAAAAGGATTCCTAATATTTATACTTCTACTTTTCTTTTTTAATTGCACTGACCCATATTTACAGACCATTTAATATTATCTGATAATTGACAATCGGACTGCTTGCCTTGTCGCTTAATAAGAATGTTAGGTGCCATGCCACTAGGAAGCATATTTCTACTTTCACTAAGGTGGTTTTTTAAGCCATTAATGTTGGTTGATTTTTGTTAAATACTGTTTCAGTATCTACTGAGATGAGGACATAAGGATTCCCCCCACCCCACATGATAAATAATGTTGATCACATTCAAAAAGATTTCCTAATGTTGAACCATCCTTATATTCTTGATACACCATGTATCTACTACAGGTTTTTTTGGGTGCTTTTACCAGGTGGTATCAGTGTTATATTGGCTTAAAAAAAAACCTTAGTTTCCTTCTAAAGGCAATCTGGAAAGTTTATCCAAAACTTGAAATTAAAAAGATAACTCTTCCTTTAAGATTTGAAAGAATTCCACCTATTAAACATTCAGGGACATTTTCTGTCAACTTTCTTAATATCTCCCATTGTTATTACCTTATTTAGATTATGTATATATACACACATATATATAATATATAATAATATGCATATAAATATATAACTATATAAACACATACATACATATATAACTATATAAATACATACATACATACATACATACATATATATATATATATATATATATATATATATATATATATATAATATATTTGCTCCCCAGCTGCAGGTCTTCTGGTTCCACGGTTTTCATAGTCTCTGCCACTTCTGCCACCTGAGCCACAGAGGGGAACTTTTTTTTTAACCCCATCTCCTTTTTTAAAAATAATTATTCAAGATTTTGAAAATATTTTGCAGAGATAAAGAACTCTTTTATAATTGTTTTAATTTTCTCTGTATAAGTTGTGTTGTCATTCCCTAATCTGACTGCTAATTCTATTGGTAGATTCTTTCTACCACTGTCTAATCACTTTTTTTTTAACCAAAGAACTAACTCTCAGTGGGTCTTGGTGGTTTAGTGGTTATGTGCTCTGTCTCTAGCTGTACAGTTCATACGCATGTCCATATACATCCCAAGGACAGGGGTTCAAGATCAAGGGCTGGGACTGGAGCTGGGGGTGAGGAACAACAAATGTGAACAACTAAATAAAAATATAAGTAAATAAAATGCTTCTTTTACCTCTCTTTTCCTACCTACCTACTTGCTTTCATTCCTGCCTGCACCTTTCCTTAAAAAAACAAAACAGAAAACTAACTCTTGAATTTAACAGCTCTACTTTTTCTGCCTATATCTTTACTAATTACTTCATCATAACTACTTTACAGTTCTTTTCTCACTTCTTCACTTTAATTTCTTATTTCATAGTAACTGCCTAAGGCAGTTAATTTTCCTTTTGGTAAAACTACACATTATTTCATTATCATTTTAAATATAGCACAATTACGGTTTTTAATTAAATTAGTCAATTTTTGTAAGTTTCACGGGCACCTGAAAATAAATTGTCTTCTATGTTCATGGTATATAGTTCAACATACCTATTTTTATTCTTTTAAGAAAGGTACAGCTAGGAATGAAGGTGAGTAGGCCAGCAGGCAGGGAGAGAAAGGAGGAAGAAGCATTTTATTTTAATTTAGTTGTTCACACTGATTGTTTTCCCCAGGACCTGGGAAACACACTGTGCTTCCCCAGTGGCCTGCACTCCTTCGGAGGCAACTGACCTAATTGCTGCTCCACCAGGGTGTGCCATATCTACTGATTTTTACCTTCCTGATTAGATCAATGATCTGACATTTGCATACTTTGCTGACATTTACATTTTTTCCCCAGTTTTGTTTTCAGGGTTTGTTACTTGATATATTAAGATTTACAACGATTACATTTTCACTGTGGATTATACTCCTTATGTTGATTAAATGGCCCCCTATTTAATACTTTAGTCCTACTTTGTTTTTCGTGGTATGTTCTGCTCATTTTATTTTCAATCTGAGTAACTTTCTAGATGGTTTTCTTTTATACATTATAAACTTGGGATATGTTTTTAATCCAAATTAGGGCATTTTTCTTTTAATAGATGAGCTCAATTTACTTAAATTTATTGGCAAAATAAATGAATTTTGGTCTTAAGTTTATCGTATCTTTTAATCTGTATGTTTTTAAATTTTATAGTGTTTACATTTGTATTCTTAAGTAACATAATTAAAACTACTTCGTGATTTATCAACTCTGGGCAGACTCTCTTTTCACCAAAAATTAGTAGTTAGACTTCCTGCTAACTTTTTACTTTTCCCACCTCCAACATTTTTTTGCTAGTTCTCATGTTCATAGTCTGTTCAGGATTTACAACTCCCTACTTCGTTAGCCTCAGCTGTTCAATTTAAAGAGGTGCAGGGTTATAATGGATTTGTCTGGTGCCAATTTAGCTCAGATGGAACTGTGTTTCCCAGAATTTCTTCTCTACAGCTATTTATTCCTAGTAGTTTATTTCTTATGGAACTCTGATAATGCTAGAGGTCACCACCCATCCTCGAATACCATCTCTTCTCTATTCTTGAATTCTTTTGATTTAGCAAATTCTTAGTGTTCTGCCTATATTTGATGCAAATTTCACTATATTGCAGCTGAGTCAACACTCTAAGTTTGTGGTTTCAGGTTGTGGTAAATCTGAGCTTTAGTAAAAATGAAGTTTTCCTCTCTTTTTCCCCTTTTAAGTTATGTTGTTTTTAATGAAGAAATACCAGTTATTTTGTACTACTACTCTTGAGTTGTTTTGTTTTTGTTTTTAAAGGAAAGATGCAGGTAGGAATGGAGGTGAGTAGGCAGGAAGGAAGAGAAGAAGGAAGAAACATTTATTTATTTTAGTTAGTTGTTCATCTTGGTTGTTCAACCCCAGCATCCCACCCTGGGTCTCAAACCCGGGTCTTTGGGATGTACATGGGCTATGTCCAGTGGCCTCATCCGCTAGGCCACCAGGGCACACCTACTTTTGACTTATAAACTAAATGCGGCAACCAAAAGAGAAGATGTTTTCATTTGCAATGTGCTTTCCATTAAATAGCTATCCACACACACATGAATAAAGAAATTTAAGTCTTACCTGCACAAAATATCCTTAGCTGCTGGACTGGTGATATAAGTTGCAAATGAGTGGTGAACAGATCAACAAATGCTCCAGGATAAATAACGAAGAGAAAAATCCCAAAGCCATTAAATCGCACTTGTTCCCTAAGAGATCACATAAGAAAAAGGAATTTACTACTAGTATGCATTTGTTAAGTTAATAATATACGTAATCTTAAAACTTCCCACTGTAATTTAAATTCTTACTTAAAAACAAACAAGAACAGTCAAATAGTACACCTATGTATATTCCATCATGAGTCCATAATATAATAAATATTTATTTAACTGTGAAATTGTATTTTGTAAAACAGGACATTCTGAAAGACTTCCAACTTACAAATGTTTAGCAACTAATGTCTAAGCATATAGCTCACATATAAGCTTTCTCCCAAAGATTCATAATTAAAATTATTCATATATATAAAGAAATGATTACTATTTCTATGAGAGACTGAATGCAAACTATTTTATGGTTTACTCTGAATTACTTTCAGAGAACAAGGTAGAAAATATAGTTAAAAATTATTTAAATATTTTTCCATATTAAAAAGGTGTAAGTTTAAATAAGTATATTCCTGTTAACTAATGTTAAAATAAATACATTTAAAATGCATAATAATCAAATTATCCTTAAAAGAACTATTTCTTGTCAATTCAGTCTCTGAAAATGGAATTATATTCAATAGTCTCATAAGCCGAAATAGCTACTCCACAAAAGCATCACCTAAATACACTGTGCTATTATTTAGTACTAAATGTGTAAGATGATTGTAAAACCTGCTTTTTCTTCACACGTTGGAATTTTATAAAAAAAAAATCCCCAAATTATTTTACATATTGTGAATTATTAAATGGCTAATAAGTGTTTTTATATGTAAAAACCCTAGAGGCAGTAAAGCTGAAAACATGGAAGCAAAAGTGAAAGACATTTAAAAAAAGGTAGGCAGCCACTTAAACCACTACTTGGCATGCCTAACATGCTCTAGCAAGATAGAGATTTATTGCCAGTCAATAGAATCTTGTTCATAAGCAAATGGAAATAATAAATGATTAAATCTTCTCTGCTGAAACCATTTTTTTGATCCACACACCCAAAGGATAAAACACATTCCATCAGTATGTGTGTTTATTATGGCAGTAATTATCGGTGAAGTGAAGAGATGATGTGATTTACCCTAACCCCAATCACAATTTACTAAGTTTAGGAACTTTTTAAGTGCTTCGGTATAATTACAATGATACATTTGGGTAGTCAAAACAAGAACAAGGCATGATATTCAAGTAAGTCCCAGGTCTCAAACTCCATTACCATCTTCCACTTGAGTTTCTAGATAGGTTATATTTGTTAACAAACCCAGAGCTTTCAATGTTCCTGCTCTAGCTAGCAGAGCCCATGAGTAGAAATGGGAAAGTATTCCAGCCAGTAAGCCAAAGGAAGTACTAAGATAGCAAGTTAGGTGGGCTTTGAATGCAGTGGTTATTCTGGACCAGTGATGAATAGGAGATTAGATTTCAGGATTGGATGAAAATCTTGAAGCACCAGAAGGATATAACTATGCTGGCAAAAGGTAGAGGATAGGAAGCCACAAATTACTGATCTATATGTAGTTAGTTAATTGAGCAGACCCATCAAGACATCAATATTATAATATGTATGGTATATTGATATTTAATAAAGAAAAGTTACCTTAAAGTAATACTGGGTAGTTATATACTAGGCAATATCCACAGAAAAGGCATCTAATGTAGAAGATTTTAGTAATAAACTCTTCTAAGTGAAAAATCTTTTTCAGGTAATAGAAAGAAAAAGGTAAATATCATTACCTAATAGCTGCTATTCCATGTCCAATTTCATGTACAACACCACTAATAAGGACTGCAGCGAAGAAATAGGTCAGTTGATTGACAGGTAAATTTATACCAGGAACCTGTTTACAGACACAATAATAAATACACACTTGGGTACCAAGAGACCACAATGTTCACTCTGTATTAAAGCTTAAACCTCCCAGCTAAATATAAACTAAAAGTAGTATATGATTATTGATGGCTCACTTTTCCATTTTTCTCATAATAAAACTAAAAACACTAGTCTTTTAAACTAGGCGGTTTTTTTTTTAACTAAGCACACCACCAATCTAAATAGAAAAGAAAATACCAGGTAAAAAGTCGTCAAATCTTTAGCTTCTTGAATCACCATGGTAAAGAATTTGGGCATCTGGTAGAGTGCCCAGGAATGCAGTGACAGCGAAGGCTCAGCAGCTGATCCACCCTCCAGGGCTAGAAGTCTGATTGGGAATTCTTGTTACAAATTCTAGTCCTTCCTCTGAATTGTCACTGTGACGTTCCAGGTACTTATGCTGAGTAATACAGACTATCCCTCCAGCTAATCAATGAGTTTCATTTTCATATTCTCAAGGTATACGAGAATTAGTAATTAAAGGTAGTGTAATAAAGTTCTAATCGGGTGGGAACAACATGCCCACCACTTCTTATATTTCATCATCAGTTTGTTTAGGACATTGGTCAGAAAAATAGTATCCAAGTGAAACATGGTAAGGACCTATAAAGAAGTGGGAGTTGTTGTGGAATCACACGCACCTAGGACGCTGTGCGTGCACCTCTCACTGCACGCACAAGGGAAGTTTGCTATTGTTAAGGGCTGCACGGTAGATCTCTTTAGATACCTGCAGATCTTCTCCTAAGAAAAATAGTGACTTCCAAGTCATGTCATCTGTAAGCTATGCTAAGTGGGGCACACCAGGCATCATTATAATATTCACACACTCCTTATCTATTTGTCAAAGTCCAATAGTTTGGGCCCTAAAGGTATCCTTCTGGAGAAAATTTCTTTTATTATTATAAATTAATAATAAAATGTCTAAAGCAGAAAAACTCAAAAACAGAAAGAATCCTATAGGTGTGCCCTGGTGGAGTAGCAGCTTGGTCAGCCGCCTTCAGCCATAGCGCAGTCCACACACATCCCAAGGATCCCAGTTTGTGTCCTGGAGGCGGTGGACAAAGATGACCAACTAAATAAAATAAAGTGCTTCTTTCTATTCTCTCCTCCTGCCTTTGCTCACCTTTATTCCTGCCTGTACCTTTCCTTAAAAAAGAAAAAAGAAGCCTATAGTACTGCCCTGAAACACAAAACATTAAAAGTATGTTTCAATGTTTTAATATATGTTCAAGTGTTTTTCATGTATACATTTAAAAAAGCTGGCATGCCCTGGTGGAGCAGTGGTGAGGTCAACTGCCTCCAAAGGACACAGGCCACATACCCCGGGTATACTTTTATTATAAATGGAGTTTTGAAACCTACCCTTTTCACTTAATAGTATTATCACATTTTCCAATAAATATTTTCTGGTTCAACATGATTTTTAATACTTACATTGTATTCTGTGGATCAGATTGTTGGGCATTTATTTAAAAATTTTCTCCTCTTATAAATACTGTGATATACATATTTGGCCACATATACTCAAATATTTGGGGAGCATAAATTCTTAGACAAGAATGGTTGGTGCAAGCTCTAGAGACATTAACACTTGGGCTTAGAGATCCTGGCTCCATCACTAACTAGCTAAGTGACCCCTAGGAAGTTATGATTTTTTTAGGTACAGGCAGGAATGAAGGCACGTAGGCAGGCAGGCAGGAAGGGAAAGGAAGAAACATTTATTTTTATTTAGTTGTTCATCTCCACCCCCCCCCAGCCCCAGAATTCGAACCCAGGTCCTTGAAATGTATGTGGACTATGCCTGGCTGACTTATCTACTAAGATACCAGGTTCTTTCCCCAATACTTCAATTTCCTCATCATTAAAAATGAAAATAACTACATTTACACAAAAGGGTAATTTTGAGGATTATGTAAGAGAAATTCTTATCTAGTGTTTAAACCTTATGCCTCACAGAGAGGGTAGCAAATACTATTATTACACACAGTGTAAAGGATTTTGATACACATCTAACTGCTCTCCAAAAGCAGACCTTTTCATAACCTAAGACAAGTTTATTTTATTCAAATCTGTAATTTAAGAGAAATAAAAACAATTTATATTTCTTTGATCATTATTAAAGTTGAACTTTCTCTCTACATTTGACTTTTGATAGGTCTTCTGTGAATAGTCTATTCATGACTTGTCTTTTCTTCTCCTAGAGTGTTCATCTTTTGCTTATTGATCACTTCAAACATCAATAATCAGTTCTTGGTGTTCCCTCGTGGAGTAACGGTTAAAGTCAATTGCCTCTAAGCTACATACCCCTGGGGTTGAGTCCCAGGTCTGGGGGGAACAACCAGTGTGAACTAGTAAATGAAAAATAAAGTAAAAAAAATGAGCCTTTCTCTTTTCTCTTCTTGCCTGTCTACTCGCCTTCATTCCTGCCTGCAACTTTCATTTAAAAAAATCAGTTGCCTGTAATAGATGTCATGGATATATTTCTTCTTTTTGCCTTCTATTAGATTTTAGTTTTTTGATATATAAAAATATTGTGGTCAAATCTATCAATATTCAGTTTCTGCTATTATATGCTTGTATCTCCCTCATTCTTGTGTTCATAGAAACAGTAACTCTTTTTTTCTTTCAAGGTCCTTTATGACTTCACGTTTTAATTTTAATTCAATAGAAATTAATTTTTAAACATAACAGAATTTCACTTTTAAACCTCCTTTAGTAACTGAAGAGGAGATTCAAACCATTCTGCTTGGACCACTTTCTAAATTCCAAGTGCCCTTTCCCTAGTTATGATATGAGTTTTCATAATCTTTATTTATGATAGAGGCATAATATTTCAGTGAATGACAATCACATCATGTAACATCTCTTAATTATATATTATGGTTGTTTCTAATTTTCATAATAAATGTTAGGAGCAAGAGTGATGGACTATTATTTTGTCTATTTTTGGAAGTATGTCCTTAAGCTAGAGTCCCAGATGTGGATGTAAGTGGTTAAAGGATATGGACATTTTTATGATGCTTATTATTTGAAATTCTTTGAGTTCTACTAAGCAGATTTTTTTTCAAGAAAACCAGTGTACCTTTATCCACATACCACCTCCATTACCGTATTATCAGGCGATCTATTCAGATTAGAAGTTTCCTTTTTTCCTGACCACTCTCTAAATTTACAAAATTTACATAATTCAGTGAGTTCTTGTATGTCCCCTTCATATCACAAAGTATCTTGGTTGTTTTTATTTCAAATAGCTCAGCAGGCTTGATCCAATAGGACAGTGGTTCCTTCTCTCCATTATTTTATGGATGTAATAATGAGGTAAAGTAAGGATCTGAGTGTATGGCTCCATCAACAGATGCTAGGTCTCATTTGCTGCCAAAGTGCGTGAATGCCCGTCTGTCTCAACCATGATCAGACAGGGTATTAGATGTACCAGATACTGATCTCTCAACAACACAGAGTGCCAGGTTTGGGGGAGTTAATACTGAACAAGGCTGTAGGGAATTATACAACAACCAGAAACAATCTTCTCTAAGCTACAAGAGCTCATATCAAAGTGATGAGTCAAACATTCTTAAACTTACACTACATAAATATGCAGGGTGGACTACAGAGGGCAGCTGACTTCTTAATGGTTCCAAAGCATGACTCTCGTAACAGTCAATATTTTGTGAGCTCTATAACTAAATTGAGAAGCAAAGAGAAGAAGTAATTTTTTCTTTAAACACTGTTTTGCCCTTTTGATCCTAATAGGCAGATGGGTTAATGATCATGTTTCCTCCAAACCTACTTCTTTCTCCACGGTCGTTTTCCTTGGCAAACAATAACCATTCTATAGCTTGAGTTAATCCTAAACTTTTCCTTCTCCCTTCAGCCTCACACTCAATTAATCACTAAGCTCTGAAACTTCCTTCCTATAGACCCTTGAATGCCCCCCCTTCATTCTTACCATTAATTTTGATGAAATCTTTATCACTTACATGAGTTATTTCAACTACCCTCCTAAATGGTCTCTCCACCTTGGTGTAACCCCCATTTGGTCCATTTTGCACAAACCCATTATCTGTAAGTAAAGTCAAAATATCTTAGAATGGCCCTTTATAATCTAGACCCTACTTATATCTCCCATCTTACCTCCTGCACCAGATACCTTCCAACAAAGACACAGGTCAAAGTTACTTTCTAATTTCTGGAGGAATTAGTGGTCTTTCTGGAGGGAATATAATGTAAACAGGCTCTGAGGTCAGTGAGGATATGTGATGGGCACAACATTTACTAGCTGTGGCCACAGGCAAGTGACTGAACACTCTCTCTGCCTTGGTTTTCTCATCTGTGAATCAGGGCTAATGACAATTCTTACTTCCTTAGGGTTGCAAGAATAAAATAAATAGACACAGAAAACTTCAGGATGGGAAGCACTGCATATTAACTAGATTTTTTGTTTTTGTTTTTAAGGAAAGGTGCAGGCAGGCGTGAAAGTGACTAGGCAGGCAGGAAAAGACAGGAGGAAGAAGTGTTTTTTATGTATTTTATTTAGTTCTTCATCCTGGTTGTTACCCCCATCTCCACCCCACCCTGCCCCAGGATGCAAACCCAGGTCCTTGAGATATATACGGACTGTACCCACCCGCTACTCCACCAGGGCACGCCTAGCTAGGCTTTATTATTACCGTTACCGCTGCCTCTGTCTTTCCGTGTTGTGTGGTTCCCTCTGTTACTGGGATGCTTAATGGCCATCTGCCTTTCCTAGGCAATCTGGGCTGTCCTCATCTTTCCCCGTGTTCTCATCGCAGTGCCTTACACCTCAGTACACCTTCTCTCTCTTCCCACAGCACGCTGTACTCTGTCCAACTAGGGCACAATCATAGTAGCTCTTCCATGGATGCGAGGATTGGATATTGTTCCCCCTGTAAGCAGGAGTCTGCACAGGATTAGCAGGCAGAATACAATCGTAAATGTTTGTTAAAGACAGATGTCATTTTTTCTGAGGTCTTTCTTGGCAAATCCTTTCAATCTCTGAGAAAGAATTATTACTGAGCACTCCCTTGTGACTCAGGTGGCCGAGACACTGGTTGTGCGGACCACACAGAGGCCAAGGACCCAGGGTTGGCATGAAAAACCCAAATGAACTAACGAAAATAAAGATGGTTCTTCCTCCTCTTCCTTCCTTCAATGTTTTCCTCCTTTCCTTCCCTTCCTCTCTTAAAAACAAACAAAAAAAACCCCAAAATTATTGCCATTGGATTCTTTAGCATGTCCACAAATAACTTCTAAACCTTTTCACAGCGAGTGAGTTTAGTAAAGGCAACAAAGATGAAATTAAAAAAACCTCTACCCACTCTTAGTTTATTTCATTAAAGAACTTGATTAAAAACATAATACAGGTGCACCCTGGTGGAGTAGCAGTCAGGTCTGCTGCCTGTGGCTGGCAAAAGCCACACATATCCCGAGGACCAGGGTTTGCATACCAGGGCCAGGGGCGTGACCAAGGTGTATAACTAAAAATAAAATACAAATAGTTCTTGCTCCTTTCTCTGCCTGCCTGCTTGCCTTAATTCCTGCTTGCACCTTTCCTTTAAAAACAAATACATATAACATTCATGATGCATGGAAATGCTTAACTGGAAAAATAAAAATATTTGGAACAGGGGCATGGCTTTGTGGTTTGGTGGCTGGCATTTGGACCGTGTTGAGCCCAAAGACCCAGGTTCTTGACTCAGGGTCGGAGTGAAACACCAAAATATATAAATAAATAAATATGCATCTTCTGTCTCTCCCTTCCTTCCTTTCTAAAAAAGGATCTGAAATTAAATTTGCTTAATGGTAAAGCCCCTTTCAAACTCTGGAGACATGAATCTATACAATATAGGTCTATATATGTGTTATAAAGTGAGAATTATTATAAACAGTTTACTGTCAATGGAGTGCTAGTCAATACATTACTCTTCACATTAAGAAATCATAACGGCCATTCAAAAAGGTCTTAGACCTTTAATTAAAAGGATATTATTGGTTAGGGTTTAACAGTTATGAAAAGGAAAGGGGAACACTTTGAATAGGACTAAAATACAATTTATTTCTACATTATAGAGATCTTAAATCAGCATGCTTATTCCTTGATCCCTTGATAGTAATAATCATTTAATACTCCAAGACAGCTTGAATTAACTCCAAAACCCATATAACTGATAGTCTTGATGGTCATCCATTTGTTCTGTTACCACCACCACCACCACCACCACTACATTATCACCGTTCCTTGCTGTGTTCTTACTGTTTTTGTTTAAGCAGGTAATTTGAGAAATTCTGAGACTTTTGACTTTCCGTATTTATATTAGGTATTTGAGTTACACTGGTCAGGAATGTCATATCTGTTTCAACAGTTACTTAAAGCAAAAAGAAGGCACTTACCACAACTTGTAGCACCTGTTCATTGTGAAGTGAGGAAGAGGAGGAAGAGGAGGAAGAGGAGGAGGAGGAGGAGGAGGAGGAGGAAGAGGAGGGGGACGAAGAGTAAGAAGAGGAAGAGTCAGCCATCATTTGTGCTAACGTCTGCATCAGTGTCTTCCCCAGGAGGAAAAAAGAGCTAAACATGGCAATTACGCCAAACACCATTCCAAAATTAAACCTGTCAGGAGGAAAAAAGAAACACAAACATAAAATTACTTACAATTCAGGGACAAATAAATTCATTGACAAGCCACATTTCATAGCTTCAAAATAATGGCTACAAATTTCAATAGTCCTGTCTCTCTTTCCTACTTGAACATCAGATACTTGATTGAAGCACGACACTTGTCTCTCTGATAATTTACAATTCTTTCATAACTGAAGAGGTGAATATCATTCTCAATATAAAGATTCCTCTCATTTCTTGTTCATTTATAAAGCATTCTTTTGATCTTGTTTTCATAGTTATGAAATCTCTTGACATTATAGGCATCTTTTCTTTTTCATTTACTGATTCTACTATTTGCAATTTTTGCTGTATTTTGTAATGTGTTTAAATATTAACATGGTAAAATTTAATGACAGTTTCTTTACTGTTTTAAAAACTAGAAACTAACATTGTATACTGTGGAATTCTCTCTTACATTTTCTACGTTTTGGTAAGTTGTGTTTTTCAGGAAACTCATCCATTACATCTAAACTGTCAAACTTACAGGTGTGGAAGTATTCACAATAGTCTCATTTTTAAAAATGTCTAGAGTCTGTAGCAATACCCCCTTTGCAATTCTGATTTTTAGTTTCTTGTGTTTTCTTTTGTCTTTATCAGTCATGGAAGGGGCTTATCAGTTTTTTTAAAAGAAGGAAGTGAGAGGAGGAAGAAGCACTTTTAAGAAAGGAAGGAAGAAGAGGAAGCACTTTTATTTCTCTTTTGGTTGTTCCCCCATCCTCCCCGCCACCTGCCCTGAGTCATGAACCTGGGTCCTTGGAGCAAACTGTGACTCTAAGAACCCTCATTTCTGTGTGGTGACAGAAGAGAGAATTCTCCAGGACTCTTTTCCTGGTGGACAACATTCCAAATGTTTTTGGTATTCCTATTAGTGTATAACATACATAGCAAAGTGCATGAGTCTAGTGTATAGCTCATGGAATTTTTACATGGAGTGTGCAATCTTATATCTACTAACCAGATCAAGATATAGAACTTTGATTTGTATGTATATAAAACCATAATGAAGTGTGCCTTAAGGGCTCAGGTATTAAGCCCATGCCTGGGGTTTAGTCCACAGAGTCCAAGGATCTGGGTTCAGGGTCTGGAGACATGGGTTGGGGGGATGGGGACAACTAAAATGAGTAACTAAATAAATAAAATGCTGCTTCTTCTTTCTCCCTTCCTGCCTGCTACCTGCCTGCTACCTGCCTTCCTCTTTAAATAAAAATAAGAAACACAGGGATGTAATTTCTTGTTAGTATAAAACCCCAAAGTTTTTATGCTGTCAACATTTTAAAACTCATTCGATTTAAAATTCAGTAGCCTGGTGGAAATGGTTCATTTAGCAAGCATTTCTCATGATCACAATGAATGATTTAAGCAAAAAAGAGTAAATGAAGAGTACCACTGGTAAAGCATCCTCGCTTTCCGCCGTCCCCAACTGTAAAAGGCACGATTAAAAACAGCAGTTTGCCATCTTATATGAAAAGGGGAGATGCTTAATCCGTTGTTTTCCAGCCAGTCTTCATAAGTATGCTTAAAATATACAGATGACTAAGAGAGAAAGAAAAGTTCCACATCACTCAATTTTGAAGAACAATTTGTTTCTTTTCTAACTCAAAATATCCAAGATATTATCATTTCAACATGTAATGAATACAAGAAATTATTGAAATACTTTACATACTATTTTTTTATTTGTGTACTAGTCTTTGATATCTGGTGTCAATTTCACACTTACAGCACATGTCAATTTGGACTAACTAGCCTCATTTCAAATGTTCAATGACCACATGTATTTAGTGGCTACCATGCTGGACAACACAGGTCTAGAAGCCCATTACCACAAAAAAGGAAAGTTTTGTTAGAATTTAAAAGCAATCTAATAGAAGGGACACATTGGTTGAGATCAGTACTTTCTCTCCAACTCTGAGCAACAACCTTAATAAATTAGGCCAACTCTGACCATGTAAAAACACAAAACTTATATAAGTCACCTTGGTCTCGGTAACTTCTCATAAATTCTTCAGGGTTGATGGGACAGCCGCTTATACACAACCTAACTAGAGGTTTATCTTTATAAAAGTTTGAAATCCTTGACTAATGTAGGATATTGAAAAATGTAAGACTGTTTTATATAACTGACGATGCCTATTACCGCAGTTATAGTAAGTACAATATTTTATCGTATCGATGCCTATTCATTTGAGAAATGTGTCTCTCAGAGGATATTTTATTTAGTTCTAGCAATTATAAAAAAAAAATGAGCTGAGTCTCAATATTAAGTATCTGTTTGCCTTGGATCTGTAATATATCCTTTGCTCTTAATCTTTAGGTGAAGTTTTTTTAAACCTGCTTATCTTCTGGGACTTTGAAAGAGAGTGACACACCTCTCCAGCAGATGTCTATGGAGGAAATCCTCACAGAACCTAGGCAGATATGCTGAATGGGTAAGGCTTTTTGCTCAAAGAATAGTGTTCTTTTAGGGAGCTGGTGACTGTTACTGAAATTAAAAGCGATATCTTAATGACCTTAAAAACTTGACCAGAGACTGTAAGCAGAGCGAAAAGCTTTAAACAATTTTTTTTTGGACTTTTGTCACATATGTAACATAATGAAATCATGTGGTAGCACACCCTGGTGACTCAGGTGTTAAGCCCATGCCTGGGGAGCAGTCCACATACAGTCCAAGGTCCCAGGGTTAGCACCCAGCGGCATAGAAACAACTAAAAGGAACAAGTAAATAAAATGCTTCTTCCTCCTCTCTCTTCTTTCTTGACTGCTGCTTGCCTGCTTTCATTCATGCCTGCCTTCCTTCCTCTTTAAAAAACTTATGTAACTTAAAAAAAATAAATCTTTAAAGCAGTGGCCAGTCTTACATGTGACATGCTAAGCACAATACTTGAAATTAGTGCTTATTCCACTAGATGTGCAGAAGAAACACCTGGGGCTTGTTAAGATGTAGACTGTAGTCAGGAGTGAGACCTTAGATTCTACATTTTGGACAGGCTCTCAGATGATGCAACTGCTGCTGACTCCTGAACCTCAAGTTGGGTAGTGAAGTTTTATATGGATGAATAATGTGCTAGTGTGATCATTTCTCTCTACAATCTCAGGAGAGCCTATTATTATCCCTCTTTCAAAGATGAAGAAATCAGGCACAGAGGGAAATTTGCCCAAGATCACGACACCTAGGAAGTGGCAGAGTCCAGTCCTCGCCCAAAGGACTCCACTTTATAATTTCCTCACTTTGTAAGATTGACTGCAACAAAGCTGACATTTCATTTTACCATTAAAACTGAAAACACAGTACTACAGTATTTAAAACGATTTTCATAGCATGAATATTTTACTATTCATCATTGAAATTTTTATTAAACATTTGAGAATTTATATGATTTTATTCCCCACCTCCAACCCCAATATTCAATTTCAAAAGTCTGTTTGAAGCTTATATTTTGTTTTTTTGCTACCCTTCGCAAATAACTAAAGAAAGAACAGTGCACCCAGGGTGTTTGGGGTGAGGGTTACGGTGAAGGAGGTGCAGGGTCCAAATTAGAATTCCAACAGTCAGAAATTAGCTGAAGTCTTGTTACTTGTGTAGGCTACTTTAAAGTTTGATCTGTGGGAACTGGGTAGAAAGGCAGAATCTGAGGCCCCGCCCAAGACCTGTTGAATCAGAATAATCTAACTGGAATCCCAGATGATCATATGCACAAAGTTTGAGATCACTGATAGAAACCACAACTTGATTTATATTCATCCCAATACCAGTCTCTAGAGTGTCATGGCCTTACGGACGACGAGGGAAAACAACGCCTTTCCTAAGGAGACGTTTGGTTTCCCTCTCTGTGCACTGCCATGGGGTGGGTCCGGTCGGGCCCAGTCCCTTCCGACTCCACCACCCGCGAGCGGCTCCTGGGCAGGACACTAGGGCAGCGAGGCCTGCACCGCCCGGCAATGGGGCTGCGGCACTTGCACAGGCCGCCACACGCCGCCCGCCGTGCTTTATTTACTCCACCGGTTCCAGGCGCCGCGCTGACGGTGGCACGTGGGCACCGACCGCGCGGCTTCCAGCCCGGACGGTGAGAGGCAGGAAGAGAAAAGGCCTCGGGCCCGGCGCCCTCACCTTCAGTACCAAGTCGGTCACGTAAACGGCCGTCCAGCCGCCCACCACCACCACCAGCAGCGACACCGGAATCATGGCGGCGGCGGAGGCGGCGGAGGGAAAGCAGGCCGGCGTCCTCCTCCCCGCGAGCCGCAACTACCGCCCGCGCGGCGCCGACAGCTCTAGCATTCGCGCAGGAACCAGGCTGCCGCCGGCTCCTTTCTCTCAGCGTGGCTGTTTCCCTCCGGATTTTTCCGATGGGAACACAATAACGGCCATGTGTGCGCGCCGGAAAAGGGCGCAGGGGCTTATTTTCGTGGAACACAGCGTGGCTCTCTAAGTTTCTGCTCAGCTGCCGCTTGTATTGATAGTTTAGGTGTTGGCTCTTCCTACTGTCCTCTCCGTTTTGTTTTGTTTTTTCACGGTTCTGGTCTGGCTTTTGCTGTTCTTTTTAATCTTATGAAGGTTTGGGGTCATCTGAAGTAATAATCGTCTCTATCTCCCAGACTCTGTCATAGGTATCCAGATTTAAATTAATTACGTTTATTCATTTTTTTTAAATTGATGTAGAGTCATGTTTAAAGATCTCAGTTGTTTCGATGAATTTTGATAAATGTATATATCTGTGTGCTCGAATCACAATACAGAAAATTTCCATCTCAGGAAATTTCCTTTGCATCTTTTCCCAGTCAGTCCTCCCTTTGGTACCCCCCCACATTTATTTAAACTTTATGTAAATAGAACCATACCATAAATGCTCTTGTGACAAGTATATTTCGCATAACATAATACTTTTGAGATTTATCCATTTTGTTGATTAGATTTTTAAAAAATTGATGTAACATTGATTTACAACATAAAAGTTTTAGATGTGCAGGTTCATTCTTCATCAGATATATAACAAACCACCAAATTTCTTAAATTAGGTCCTTAGCCTCTTCCATTATAAAATTTGAGATTGGTGCTACGGTAAAACAAAACAAAAAACTGGAGCTCTGAACATCTGTACCTATTTATATGTCCATGTTTACTTAACTATATATTGACCTGGTTCAACCTTAGCTCTACATTGGGATCACCAGGGAGCTTTTAACATTCCCAATGCCAGTTTTGTAGCCTAGACAAATTAAATCAAATTTCCGAGTGGGGCCCAATCATCAATATTTTTTATGTTTCTTAGGTAGTTACACTGTGCAGCCAAGATTGTGAACCACTGAACTAGAAGGTATCAGGAAGAAAAATGAATATTTTGGAGTGTTGTTCTACACTCTCTTAATAAGTTCATGCCTATAAAAGTTATTTGTTTTAATTAACTTTTTTTGGAAAAGACATTATCAATAATAATACTAAAACCAAAATAGTACTATGTTAAAAACAAGTATCCTAAATAAAAATGCACTCTCAACCTCCTCCAAAGTAAAAAATACAGCATATTAGAAACCTGTATTATAGATATTGCTACTAGTTTGCATCACTTTTTCATACTTTTCCTACTGTCTTAATAACTTAGTACTATATCTCTAATTTCAAGAAAACTTGACTCAGTTTTATATATCCTTGCATATATATGTGTATATTAACTATACATATGTGTATATTAACTATATATATAGTTATAAAATGTTTCCATTTATTTTGAAGATAGCTGGGTGTAAATTTTGAGTTTTAGGTTCTGATAAATTCTGAAGTATAAATGCTACTAGCAAAAAGCATCACTTGAAAGTTTAAATTTACACTTGTTTCATTTTGTGAATTATCAATAATTTTAAATTTCATTTTTTAGTTTATCTTACTAGAGGTGGAAAACACTGATTAAAATAAAAAAATGAAATACATTTACTGTTCAAAAATTCTCAAATAAGCCTGAAAGACTTTTAAATAATTTTGCTTTCAAATGATGTTTTGGGTAAACTTGTAGAACTTGTGAAATTAGTAAAGCTTAAATACATACTAAGTGATTTGAATTGAACTTTGTTCTTATATAATGACTGTAGTTTTTAACACTGTTCTTCCTTGGAAGGAGAATATTAAATGAGAAAAGTCTTCTTTTACTTGCCTGAAACTTTCTTTGTCTGGACCACTTGCTGAGACAAGTACCAACTACTGTGTGGCTATTTGATTACCAAAAATATGTAGGAAATGAGTTGATTGTGTTTTTCAGTTCCTGACCTAAAGTTTTACTTATTCCACTGACTTGGTGTTCTCATCAGGGACTCAGCAGTCAACACAAAACAGTGAATTGAATCCTGCTGGCTTCTGGAATGTATCAGCAGTGAAAGCCAGTTGGTGGCAGCAGAAGAGACAGATAGAGGATGCAAGATGGCAGAAAGAAAAAGCAAAAGCAAAAAAACCTGAAATCCAGAAGATCAAGATGTTCCTCCTTACCATACATTTATGACTTAGTTTACAAATCATTTTAGGTTTTTATCGAGAAGATATTTTAGATAAAGGACACAAAGCCAAGTTTTTATTCATATCTTTTTTTATGTAGTATATTATTTTGACAGGTTCACCAAATATACCTTTTGGCTGAATGCAAAATAGCTACATGTTAAACATCAATATTTGGCTGAAGTAGGGTATCACTATCATAAATTTCTGAGATACTAGAATCAATATGAAATAAAATTTAGATATGAATAAATTATTATAATTTCATTATTAAACATGTTAGTATTCAGATTTTTAAAGTCTGAAATTCCTTTCAAGAATACTTATTTCTCATCTATCTAAGCTGAGAGTTTGCTTCTAGGATCATTAGATTCCTACATTTATATTACTATTTTGCACTAGTCAGGATAAGCTAGTTTATGCTCCGGAAACAAAGCCTAAAATTCCAGTGACTTAAAACAAGCAACTTTACTTTCTGTTTGTGCTACGTATTCATTATGGAGACTCACTTTCTTCAGCCCACATCCCAGAACGAGGCAAAGTTCACTGCAGCAGAGAGAGCACTAGAGTGTCTACTCATGGTAGCGAAATGCTGTCGCCCAGCTGTGCACAGGTTACTTCCACTCAGGTTTCATTAGCCAAAAGTAGTCAATTAGCTGTACCTAACTTAAAGGACAGAAGGAGTATAATTCCCTGTATGCCTATAGAGAAGAATATACCTGGAAATAAATAATAATGTTATTGAGGGATACGCATCCCCAAGATATTCAGAACAGGTTCTCTTAAGATATGTCACTTTAGCATGTGGATTATTTTGAGTTAAGGTCATTTGAAGCCCAATTTAGGGAAAACTTTCACTACTCCCCTAACTGTATAGAATAATGCATTTTGGGAGTACTGCCCATAATTAAGAGTTTTTACCAGAAATATTCTTTCTATTGGAAAAATCTATCTATATGGCAGGGCAAACATTAATTACAGAGCATCTGGTTTTTGTCATGAGTTGCACTCCTCTCTTCATGCGAGTCCATCCTCCTCTGTCCTTGAAGCCTCAGGATTCTATCCTATTCTTAGCTCAGGATAAATACCCTCATTTTCCCCATTCACTTTAGAATTTACATCTCTGTAGATTCTCCATACTATGTAATTAAATTTGTCATTTCGCCTACTAATCAGTCTGATATTAATTGACTCTTCCATCAGTGCAAGAAGAACCCAGAGGGATAGAGGGAAATTCTGGTCCATCCCTACTTGATCTATATAAACTGATGTCTCTTTCACCTAAGAAAGTAGAGAGTAGATCATGTTTGCTAAGTGCTGCCATTATTAGATATTGCTAGTGCTGATTCTACCGTAACATTATTGAGATTTCCTTTGTCTGTAATAGGAAGTAGCTAAGGTAAAGACTCACCTCCATTTTAAATCCTAGTCTTGGTGTGGTTGCTGATGATGGTACAATTTGATTGCAGTCCCCAAAATAGAAATTTGGGCTACAAATAGAAGAAAATATTTCTGAATCTTTTACGAAAGTGGTATCCTCATATTTTTTATTGCTAGTACATTTTTTTGCTGAAATTGTTGCTTTATGGTCAAGTGAATAAAACTTGTTCTTAAACCTTGGTGCTACAAACGTGGCAATGGAGCTATATACTTGTCTTTCAAGAAAATAATCTTTCTTTCCATGCCTTTCAGTTTCACTGCATGTATCAGCATCTTCTGGGGATGGAATGGTAACAGACTTTTCAACATTCATCATGTAAGCAATATTTACACTTCGAAAGCAGCAGTTTGGATATTTCTTCCTTGGGTTCCAGCAAGCATATTACTTTGTCTATAAGCTGTTTTAATAAGATATATTGTTTTCATCTAAAAAGCATATTATTTTGATTTTCAAGATTGCTTTTAAACATGTAGTGACTACCATTCCATTTAAAAAATATCTTTTAAATATATGACCAGAAAATTCCAAAATCTTTGGACATAATGTATTTTTGTTTTTGAAGTATGATGAGGTAGTATACTATCTTTCTGCTTATAGATAGTTATAATTCTTTCTGATTACATTAATGAAGGGTCTATGAATAAAACATATGCTTATGATTCCTAAATAACTCTTAGCCTTTACTGTGTTTGTTCTACTACCAATAGTGATTGACATGTTTTAAAACTGATATTCCACCCAGTAAATAGTTCTTCAATCAGACTGTATTATGTTGATACCTTTGTGAGACCTCAACGATCTCTCAACAACTGAACAGAAAACCGTTGACTTCATTATTAATTCATCATACTGTCAGACTTAATTATGACTTATGGTTGTTTGTACATATCCAAGTGTCTGACATTCAGCATAAAATAGTACATTTAATAATGTGACAGCACAATATAAACGAAGAAGTTTTTTGAAACTGTAAAATGCATAGAAGAAAACATAGGCAATACACTACTTGAAATTAGCTTTAGAGATGTCTTAGGTAAGTATTTCAATGACAAGGAAAACAAAAGTCAGAATAAACAAATGGGATCACATCAAACTACAAAGCTACTGCACAGTGAAAAAACTATCATCAAAATGGAAAGACATTCTACTGAATGAGAAAAGATATTTGCACATCATACATCCAACAAGGGGTTAATATCCAAAATATATAAAGAACTCGTAAAGCTTAACAACAAAAATCCAATTAAAAATAAGCAGAATATCTGAATAAACACTTCTCCAAAGAAGATATGGCATAAGAAATGATGTTCCACACTTCCTGTTATTAGGGAAATGCAAATCAAATTAACAGTGAGATATCACCTCAGATACTTGTGAGAGTGGCTATTATTATAAAAGACTGGAAACAAGTATTGGCAAGGATATGGAAAGAAGGGAACACTTGTACACGGTTGATGAGAATATAAATTGTAGCCATTCTGGAAAGCAGTTCAAGGATTCATCAGAAAATTAAAAATAGAAATTCCATGTAATCCCATCATACCACTTCTGAATATTTACCTGAATATATGTAAACAAAACAAAACAAAACAAACCATTTTTGAGAGACAGATGTACTCCCATGTTTATTGCAGCATTATATACAGTAGTCAAGAGCTGGAAACAACCTTATTGAAAGATGAGTGACTAAAGAAGTGATAGTCGCACACACACACCCTATATATAATGGAATACTGCTCAACCATAAGAAAAAAAAGATGAAGTCCTGCCATTTGTAACAAAATGGATCATGGATGGAACTAGTAGGAATTATGCTTAGTGTAGTAAGTCATAAGGAGAAAGATTAACACTACAATCTCACTCATATGTGGTACACAGAGAAATAAAACGAATGAACCAAGAAAACATAAACATTAGTCTGTAAGACCAAATTTGTGGTTACCCAAGGGAAGCAGGCAAGGGGTGGGCAAATCGAGTATAAGGGGTCAGTTATATGAAGGGCAGAATTGTACTGTTAGTGGTGAACTTAATGTGTTATATAGATGTTAATTTGCAATGATGCACACCTTAAAAGTATATAATGTTATGATGCGATTTTCCTTCAGTAAAATTAATTAAAAGATAAAAATATATTTTGTAGTTTGGTAAGTGGAAGTGAAATGTAGTTTTGATACCTGTTGTGCATTAAGGCTTGATTTTACTTTCCTTATATTTTATATTCTTTATTATATCTAGATTGAAGTCAGTTTTTAAAGGATGCTATTGAACAGGATATTGGAATTTTTCCTGCTTGTGAAATGTTGAGGTGGATGACATTCTGCCTTTAATTTACCCTTGCAGGAGGTGAAGCATTCCCTAGTGAGACTTTTTCTTGTAAGGTTTATGGCTTGAATGGAAGTAGATAACAAAAACTAAATACAGTTCTTTATTTTATAATTTCTGCTATAGAACAACCTAGCAAAGGCTGAACAATACAGATAGTTAAAAATTGGTTTTCTACATAAACTGAATGGTTTAAAAATCATAATAATTCAAATATTTTACTCCATAATGGCTATACGTTTATTATTCAGGTGATGCATTTATACTTTAAAAGCATGTAAAGAATCATTTCCATCCAAGTTATTTGAAATGCTTATAAATATTTGAAAGTGAATATTAAAATAGTTCAGTACATCCATATGATATACCTTGTTCATATTATTGACATCATTTCACTAATGATATATGATGTCACCTACTCCATAATGTGATCAGTGGTTACACACATTTTCAGGGGTGAAAATACCTTAATTTTCTTCTTATTTGTAGGTGAGAGTTTCACAGAGCATATTATTCTAGGTTCAAAGTTGTTTTCACTCAGAATTTTGAAAATGTGACTTATTTTGCCTTCCATTGTTGCTGTTTAGAAGTCTGTTGTCAGTCCAACTGTCACTTCTTTTAGGCATTCTGTCCTCTTTCTAGTGTTCTGAGTCAGAATCATTCCTGAGATGATGGCCCCCTATCCCCCACTAGGTTCTGGTTGTGTGATTTCTATGTTCCTGCCTAAACCCTGGCTCAACTGCCAACACATTCCAAGCAGGTTAAGTTAAAACAAAACAAAACAAAACCCACAACTAAAAATGCCCAAGTCAGGGTATTTTCAGACAAGTGGCAAGAGATTACTCTTAGAGCCTGCTAAGTTAAATAACAGAGATGCAGTGAAGTTTAGTTTAGGCCCTGGAATTTCTTTTCCGCCTCAGCCTTGCCTTTGGGAGTCAAAGTGGCCAAATGCCTACTTGGTTGTGTTCAGGGGGCCTGAAGGTTGGAGGAAGTGATGCTGCTAAGGGCTTGGGATCAGAGGGGAAAAAGGAAGTGAGCAGAAAGGACAGAGGAACAACTGCTGGTAGTTCCCTTCTCCTACCTGTGATCCTGGAGCAGTGCCCCTTATTGATGAAACCCATGAGGAAGCCAGCTGGTAAAGGAACCTGGGAAAGCACTGAGCACACACCCCACCCCAAGGCTGCCCTGCAGAGAACAGAAGGATGGGCGTGGAGGTGAAAGCTATAGGTAGATAACCAACAGAGTTTAGCTTCCTGAATTTTAGGATTTGTCATCTTCATCAAATGTAGCAAATTCTCAGCCTTTCCCTCTTTGAAAGTTATCTCTCTTGTTCCTGTATCTCCTTTTGAAAGTCTGATTAGATGTTAAGTTTGTCTGTTTTCCCTCTTGAATATTTTCCATGTCTTTGCAACATTCTGGCTAATTTCTCAAAATCCATCTTTGAGTTTATTATTTCTCACTTTGCTTGTGTCTGCTGTTTCAAGCAGTCTATTGATTTTCTAATTTCATTTATTTTATTTTTTCGTTTCTAGAAATTATTAGTTTTGTTTCAAATCTGATTTGCTATTCTTTTACTTTCTCTTGTTCCTGAGTCATATTTTGAATTCTACATATTAAACATGCATACATATGTTGTGTATCTGATAATTCCAATATCTGTTGTATTGCTCTGTTGTCTGCTCCTTTGTTTCTGCTAATTGTCACTCATGGTGCCTTTGTTTAAATTGCAAACTCATTTTTGTTGGAACTCTATCTGGTGGAAGTACTTCATACCTGTGCTTAAGGTAAATTCCTCCAGAGAAGATATTTTTTTACTGCAGTAACTTTGTTTTACAAATTAAAAAACTCATATATGTAGTTTCCCCATATATGCAGTTTCCCCATTCCTCAGACATATGTCAGCACACCCGGCCCTCCACCAAAGCACCAAGTGTTCTTTCCCATTGTCCAGTGGGCTCCACCACCACTTGTCCACCTATCTACATCCCACCCCATCCCATTCTGTAATGGTCACCTCAGTTCTACTGCAAGTGTGTTGGTTGGTTTTGTTTCACCTCTTCCTTTGTTTTGTCTGTTCATGTTCCACCTATGAGTGAGGTCATCTGGTATCTATCTCTCTTCTTTTGACTTGTTGCATTTAGCATCATCCCCTCTAGGTCAATCCATGTTGCGTCAAGTGACAGGATTTCATCTCTTCTAAGGACTGTATAGTGTTTCTGTGTGTGTGTGTGTGTGTGTGTGTATCACATCTTATTTATCCATCATTTGAGGTTGGGCACTGAGGTAGTTTCCAGTTCTTAGCTATTGTGAATAGGGCTGCAGGAAACATGGGGGTGTATAACTCCCTTCCAGAGAAGATTGACATTTCCTTTTGCTAAATACCTAAAGTAAGGGCCTCACTAATCTGGGGGTCACTTACATTTAAATCATTAATGTAGAAGTTATTTGGGGTCATAATTTTAGGTTCTGGATTCAAAGTATGATGTCCAGTTACGGTAGTCTCTTTCTAAAGTGGCTCCCAATGATCCCTGTCTCTGGGTAATCATGCCTAGTGCAATCTTCCTTTGTGTGTGCTCTGAACCTAGCTGTGTGCTTCTAACAAATAGAGTAAGGCAAAAATGATGGCTTGTCACATCCAGGATCAGGTTATAAAAGACTTTGCCCTTCATCTTGTTCACTGTCTCCAGCTCTTCTCACTTGCTGTGATGAAGCAAGCATATATGTTATAAGCTGCTCTGTGGAAGGAACATGGCAAGGAACCCGGAGTATCCTCTAGTCAATAGCCATTGAGGAACTGAGACCGTAAGACTAGCAGCCTGAAGAAACTGAATGTTGTCCACAACTGTATGAGCAAGCTTGGAAGCAGATCCTCCCATAGTTAAGCTTTGAAGTACCCGCTGCCCCACTTGACACCTTGACTGCTACCCTATGAGAGACCCTGAGATGGATGACCCAGCTAAACTGCCTCCAGATTCCTGCCCCACAGAAACGATGAGATCACCTTTCAGCCACTGGATTTTGTGGAATTTTATTATGAATTATGAATTATTATGAATTAGCTGAATACTATACCAATCACGAGTGTAACAGTCTCACTTTCCTCTGTATGATTTTAGCCTTATCTGTGTTACTATTTCCCTTTATGGTCATCATTCCTCAAGAGGATACTGGAACAAATTAGAAAGTACCTGAAGGAAGACTGTTACGAGGATAAGAGATCAGGGAAATATGACTTATAAAACAGGTGAATGAATTGGATGAGCTACCTGAAAATTTGATGTCTGAGAATATCTCAAATTTTTAAAAAGTGTGTGTTGGGGGGTAGATTTCACACTTGTGGTTCAGGTGGCTGTGATGCTAGTGTGTAACCCATGGACTCAGGTTTGCAACCCAAGGCCAGGGTGGAAAACAGAAGTAAATATGTTTTTAGGCAAACCTTGATGACTTAGGCGTTAAGTCTGGTCTCTGACACAGTCCACATAAAGCCTTAGGACCCAGGTTCATGACCAAGGCTAGAGGAAACAACAAAAATGAGCAACTAAATAAATTCTTCCTTCTTTCATTTCCTGCCTTTCTGCCTACTTGCCTTCATTTCTGTCTGCTTCCTTCCTCTAAAAAAACAAAGATGGTAGAAAAATAGCCTAATCTAGGAGCAATAGGAATTACCAAGACTTATAGACCCCAAATCTACTGGAGGTCAGAAATTTCCATGGGAGATATTTTCCCCTCCTCTATGTGTAACCAACGCCAAGAAATGCAAGTTGCTTGATATATTTTGACGCTCCTTCATTTGGTGTGTATATGTTAATAAGCATTAGGTCTTCCTGCTGGATTTATCCTTTAATAATTATATAGTGTCCATCTCTGTCTTTTCTTATGCTTTTTAGATGGAAGTCTATTTTATCTGATACGAGTATAGCTGTTACTGCTCTTCTGAGGTTGTCATTCGACTGTTTTCCAGCCATTGACCATGAGTCTTTGCTTATCTTTGGAAGAAGGTGAGTTTCCTGAATGCAGCAGAAGGTTGGGTTATGCTTTTTAATCCATTTTATGTATTTTTGTCCTAGGTAGATTTTCTCCAGATCGCTAATTTACCATTTGTTGGAAATGGGAAGTCTATGGACTTGCTTTTAAAAAAATTATGGTTAAATATACACAATATAAAACCGATCATTTTCACCATTTTTAATTGTGTAATTCAGTGACATTAAGTATATTCACAATGACATGCAACAACCAACATCTTTTTCCAGAATTTGTTTTATCATCCCAAACAAAAACTCAACCCATTAAATAATACCTACCTCTCCTTCCTCTTTCCTACAGCCCCTGGTAACCTTCCATGGACCTGTTCTAGAAAGGTTACTGTAGTTCTTGGAGAATATTTCTGCCAAATCCTAGACATTCTCAGGCTTCAAGTTGAGAAAAAATGGTCAAAGACGAAATTTAACATTTGAAGCTTGCACCAGGGAAGTACTATTGATTACCATTTTGTAAAGAGACACTTGCCTTTGCTGTTCTATTTGAGATCTTTCAGGATGTAGAGTTGGGAGAACAAGATGGAATTAGAAAGTGATGGACCTGGGAGTGGTGGGCAAGTGGTGGCAATCACAAGGGTCACAGAAGACTCAAAGTTTTGGATTTGTGCATGTTCAATCCAGCCGTGGAAGCAAACATATATTAGACAAGAGTTGAAGATGATCACTGTATGCAGAAGGGAAAACTTTATTCTGGAAAGATTGAAGAGTGGTCACTAAAAGACACATGGCTCAGTAGACTGACTAAAGTTGGCAAAGCTGTCAGAAGAGTGGACATGCAGCTTTCTGTTAGGCATTAAATTTAAGTGTGCATCAGAATCCCCTGGAGGGCTAATTACGACACAAATTACCAGGTCCAACCCCTGACTTTCTGAGTCAGCAGGTCTAGGGGTGGGGCAGAGAATCTGCCTTTCTAACCCATTCACAGTGATGCTACCCCTGAGACCACCTGTGCTATGAGAGCCACTGAGGTCCCTTATTGCAGCGAGAGGCAGTGGTGAAGGACGCGAGTTGGACTTGGGATATATTTAGAGGAGTTAAAACAATAGAACTTGATATTAAACACTGTGATCCTATAATGTTCCTTAAGTAGATTTCTTGTTTATGTGTATTTCCTTTTAAATTTTCAAGCCAATGCAGTTTTGTTGTTAAACATATGGGTTCTAGAGTGTATCATGGCCCCAGTTTAAATTGAAACTCTACTATTTGTGAATTGTGTATTCCTGTAAATTACTTGATTTCTCATTTATACAATGGGAGTAATACGCGTAAGGGGTTCTTACAAGAAATACTGGAGATAATTCACATCAAGTTCTCATGGTATATGAAATGTGGCTTTGTGATTGGTTCAATTTGGGGCAAGAGCACGCTGCTTAGATAGCATAACGAGTATTATCAAAATAGAATAACTGAGAAAAGAGGTTTTATTTTCTAATATTTTTATAACTAAGAAAATTCATAGAAAGTTAATTTTTAAATGTTGATTTTTATTACTTTTACACAAAGCCTAACTGTGTCAATAAAAATCCTGGAAAAATCCTGTGCAATCCTCATAATGGATGTTTTATCCATTTGGATTTAAAGGGTTTTGGTAAGTACTGCAAACTAGATAGCAGCTGTACTTGGCCCTTGAAAATTTTCACCTACTTATTTAGTTATCTTATCAGTGACACAATTAAAAATTACTGAATTATTATTGATTCAGCTAAAAACAAACTGCCAAAGGTCAAAATCTCTGATACTGCTTTTCAGCTTATTGACAGGCTGCAGGAAATAATGCAAAAGTTTTCGAATGTTCTTAGAACTCAGCAAAATTTTGGCCAAGCAAAGCTTTCATGCAGGAAACATGCAAACATCTAATTTTTGCTTTAATTCTTTTCTCTTACCCTTTCAGAAAATGGAATTTTCCCTATATAATAATACATAATTCCAACAAACTCTTCTGCATCCAATTAGCTATAAAAAGAACTAAGCCTCAGATGGCAATCATCTGTAGCAGAAGCATTTTATCTTTGTGGATGCGAGTAAAGATTTCATTTCTTTTGAAAAATAGGCAAAGGTTATTTTCCAGCAAAATATAAACAATTTCCTTGCACAATATAATAATCCAGGTTGATTATTTTCTGTTTCAGTGGTTCTTGAGCGAAGACACCCATCAGAATCACTTGGTGTGGTGCATCTTCAAAACATCCCAGGGCCTTGGGCCCCAGCTAGATGCAAGGCCAGGGCTCTCTGGGGCTGCAGCATGGCCATGTTCATTTTTACATGCTCCCTAGGCTTTGGTAGGACTTCCATGTCAGGTCATGTGGCATTCTGGATAACCTGAAAGCCCTTTCCCTAGAAGGAACACCTTCTACAGAACACCTAGAAGTGCAGGTAAAATAAGGCCAGCATCCTTGTGAACACATAGCTGGGAAGTAAGGGAAAAGCTTTCGAGCTTAAATCAGAACTCGGCCTACAGTCCCACATGGTGAGCAGCTGCTGATACTCTGTTCCCCTTGGAAGAGGAAGAGAAGACAGGACTTTGATATGTTTAACCCAGGGCTTGGGTTTTAACAGCTAGTGGGGTCAGGAGAAAGGCTGTAGGTGCAGACAAGATGGGGGGATTGGAATGAAACTTTATCCAAACTTGGGACTCAGAGAGAGCGACAGTGGAGTACAAAGAAAAGTCATCCATCAGCTGAGATAGAAAACTCAAAAGCTTGTCTGCCCTTGTCTGGACTGTCAGTGCAAAAAGGATATGCATGGGAATTAATAACCACCACCTTTCCTTGGGTGGTGTTCAGTCTGCATTTACATGAGCTGTGTGGTCTGGCTGAGAAATTAGTAGAAGAAATGGCCCCAGGCTGGGACACTTTTCAGGACTCCTGGCAAAAGCAAATAAAATTTAAGACTTGTCTTGAAAGATACTCTCAAGTCAGACCAACCTGAGGTTGCTGGAGGGTGGGGTGGGGGGTGCTAGTAATTTGGCAGAGCCCAGGTGCTCCAGTGGTGAAGACAGGATGGGCTACCTAACCTCCAGCCATCACCCCACTCCCTGCAGACCCTCATAGCTGATGGACACCACCTTGTTCATATGCCCCTTCTTTCTGAGGGTTCATAGGTGTACCCCGACCTGAGAATTTGTACAGTGAGACGAGAGTAAGTACGTGATTCTATTTCATCAGCCTGTCTCCAGCATATGATCTAGTCAATGCCTTGCATAAGGACTTCCATATAGGGAATGCTCCTATTTGCTGCTTCCCTTGAACTTTGGAGCTGACCCAAATTAGTGGTTGGCCTTCAGTCATTATCTGTAGATATTACGAGGCCAAGTAGCCAGTACCTAGATGGAAATATGAGTTCATAGGCCAAAAATAACTGACATCTGAAGATGATAGATACCTCAAAGGAGAAATGACAACCTGTTAGGAAAGGACTTTCCCTTCTAGTTAGAATGTAGAATGTTGCAAGATTGCCGTTCTCACCCTACAAGGTGATTCTGAGGTAACCGACCTTTGAAAACTGTCCAAACCTGTATAGCAACAAATGCATAAGTAAATATATAGAGGCTAAGTTTGACAAGAATAGTGGGCTGCAGGGCTACTGTTCACGTACTAGTGCTTTCGTTGTGTTCAGTACTGCATCATTTTATCCCACAGCGGCTTAGTTAGTTAGGGGTTAGGGGAGATATAAAGGTGAATACACCACTGAGAGAATGATTTATTACTTTGTGGTTCATTTGAAGACCAGATTGTTCAGACAGTTGTGAAAATCTCCTTAATCCCTCGCCATGGAAGTCTAACTGCAAATTGAAATCAATGTGTGCCAGTATTGTAGGACTGCAACCAGTCCTTATAAGAGGAGCCAGCCAAATCTTAAGTTATTCACCACCACTTCACTTGCTGATTCTTTTTACAAGCTGCATTTGCTTAGCCAACCTTTCTGTTTTTGTATTGAAACATTGCACAGGGAGGGTGCCATGGTCCTGATACAGGGAATCACCTTCAGAGGCTTAGAGGAAACCCAATGTCAGCTAGAAGCAAGGACTGGCCTACAGTGGAGCTGTAGTGAAAGCAGGTGAGCTGGGGAAACAAGGGAAGTCTTTCTATGCGCTGTCCTGGGGAGAGTGTCCCCTGGGAGTCTCAATAAACATCCCAGATGTGTGACACTTCAAATCCTAAAATCATGTCAGGCTATTAAAGCCTGATTGCATTTTTAACATTTCAGCCTTCTTTCTTTGCTGTAATTTCATACAACACAAGTCACGTTCTGCTAATTACACTTCCCATATGGCTTGCTTCAAGGAAAAAAAAATATCTATACCAGTTAGACAGATAAGAAGTACACATAATAGTTGAGAGTTCTCCGTACAAATGAATTGTGAAGCATATTGGTGTGTAATAGTGGGTTAGTATAAATCAGGGGCCTCTGAGATAAAGCTCACAGATGGCAGCAACTGTGGGCCACACTTAGACCAGGGTGATGCCATTAAGGGAGTAGCTGCCCTGCTAGCTGTGGTGAATATTCGAATCCCCGCTGAAGGAGAACTGAAAAGCAAAAGAAGTAGGATAAGGAAGCTTGTATTTGCCCAGTGATTTCTTACCCCAGCACTCTTATTGAAACTCTGCCCTTAAAGGTCAGTCGCGACTTCCTGGTGGCCCAATGCAATGTCTTTTCAGTCTTCATCCTACACACTCTTTGTTACTCAAAACTACTGCCTGTCACCTCAGTTCACAGGAACCCTATCTGAGGCAGTCCAGACTGAAAAGAGACAGAAGGGGAAACCTCAGCCAAAGTTCAGGAAATTAAGCACACAAATCAGATATTTCTTAAGCGTCTGCTGGGTGCCAGGCATTTTCTTTTAGGCACCTGGGATATATCAGTGAGTAAAACAAAGAACTTTGCCCACATGAAAGAATATAAATATTTCCAGGGACATTACTAGAGTAAAGGATCATGTTCTCCTTTACATCCCTGTAGGTTTTAACTCTCACTTTTATTTCAGTACTTCCAACATATTATTGCAATGATTTGTTTACGTGTCTGTCTGTCACTCCTTCCTGGACTGTGGGCTTTGGGATGGCAGGGATGTCAAATCTTATTATTCTGACACATGGCATGCATTCAATAAATGGCATAAAATAAACACATGCATGGATAAATGAAGCCCAGCCACTAAACAGGCTTGAGCTCTAATATCTTAGAGAGATTGTGCTTATCTTCATCTTAGAGGAAAAGAGGTTTTATATTAAAAATAAAAAACCCACAAAACAACACTGCACTAGAGGAATACTAAACAAGTATCAGTGCCTCTTTCTGTCCTCTCCCACTGACACCCCAGGCGAGGCCACCATTATTTCTCTCTGATTAACAAAGCTCTCTCCCAAATAGCCTTCTCTCCCTTAATCTGTTTTCATAATGGAGCCAGGGAGCATTCTAAAACACAGTTATGGTCATGTCACTCCCCTCTGCAAAATGTTGCCATGATTTTGTATTTTACTGTTTTCGCTATGTAAAAACATCCAAATTTTGGCTTACCCAAATCAGTCTTTATTTTCATACTCTCGGGACTGCAGGTTGGTGGCAGTTTGACTCACTGAACCTGGGTTCAGCTGGGAAGGACCCCAGGCTTCTGGTTTGGTTTAGGTCTAGTCCATGCACCATCATTCTAGAGCCTAGACAGAAGGGGCAGTCTAACTGAAACATGCTCTTTTCCTAGATGATGTAGGGGCACAAGAGGGCACGTCAAAACATGGCAGCACATGTACAGCTCCCACTGGCCCTCTGCTAACATTCAGCTGGCCAAACAAGACACATTGATAAACCCAAAGTCAAGGGGCAGGGATGTGCACTCTCTCACCATGAAGTCACAGTCACTTTTGTAACAGGAAGGGAGGGAAGAATTGGGAACAATTTAGTCAACTCCCCTTTTCCTTGGCTTTAGGGGCAAGTCCAAAATCCTTCCCCATCAGTTTTTTTCGTATGTTTCTACCTTCTTCTCTTGCACCTTTTCTGCCTCTCTCATTGTATCCTCCTTACACTGCTCTCCTGGTCATCCTTCAGGTCCAATAATGGGGCATACCCTTTCTTACTTTCCAGCCTTCATCCGTGGTTTTTCTTATTCTGACTTGTTTCTTCCCTCTCCCTGTCCCACCTCTGTCTTCCTATCCCCCAGCACTTCAGGGTCTTCTCTCCCAGCCATCAGTATAAATGCCACCCTTGTAGGACTAAGTTTGTTGTTCCTTCTCTGCGTTGCCACAGCATAGGTTTTATATTTTATCAGTGCTTTGTACAAGGCATTGGTTTTTTTTTTTTCTTATTTAACTTAGTGTCTCACCTGATAGACTATGACTTTCATAAGGTTGGAAACTGTGACTCTATTTAACCAGCCTAGCCCCAGCACCTAATATAGGTAGTGCCTGGCATATAGGAAGTACTTGTTTTTATTTAATGAATGTATACATGAGCAAGAACAAACAACTGAGAAACAATTTGGTTTGAGGATCTGCTCAAAGTAATTTATCTTGAAAAGTCTAGTATATAGACATGTCCAGAAGGTTCATGGCAATGAAATATGTGCATTGTCTTTGCATTTTTCAAAGTCCTCTCTGCTCAATGCTGTTTATTTTCATTACACAAATCTCCCCTTTGTTAGCCTTTTGTCATCCACATACTGCATCTGAAGACAGACTTTACCCTGTGGCTATAATGAAAAAGAACCTGGTTGAACCACGTTTGCAACAATTCAGAGGATGCAGTTGGAATAATGATCAGCTCTTGTGACTGATTGGATGTCAAGGGATGAAGGCATCTCCCCTAGGAAGGAGTGGTAGGGTCTGCCTTCTTAAAATACACTGCTCCAAGTTACTTGTTTATAGCCAGAAAAGTAATTCTTAATTGATACATTTCTGAGTGAAGAGACCCAGATGTTGCATGCTAGTTTACTTTTTTAGAGGATGTCAATTTATGCAATTCTGGCTTGAGGGCTGGGAGAGTCAGTCATACCTGACTAGCTGCTCTACATGAAAATATGAGCAATACTGTTTTGTCTCTGGAATTTGAGCAAGAAACTTTCATTAAAGACAGGAGCCATTTCTTGTCCCTAATGAAGAGCAGACAAGAAGGCCCAAGGATTTGAAAGCAATTGGCTGGTGAGTTGTGTGGGGGTGGAAGGGTGGGGGTTGCATGGAGGGGATGGGAAAAGTCACGGGAGAGACCCACATCTTCCAGGGTCCTAGCATATGGATTTGTTTACTTCAAGAGGGAATTGCCACCTGAGGTCCATGTTCTTGCAGCTCATTTTGAATTCTGATGATAGAGAAATTATTCCTTTTTCTGATGATAAGAAATCTGATCCAAGTTGCATAGGCTTAGAAATGTCTATGCTGGTAATTTGCTAGATTTAAGGATATAGGATTTCCCAATTAGATTCTCATTTAAGAAAAACCATCTTGCTTATTTAGAGAATTAGTCTTTTATTAGTCGAAATGGATTTGCTTCTGAGGCCTAAACTACTTGGACTCATTGCAGGCAAATGTTTTCTAAGAGCTGAGTTCTTAAATTGAAAGAGAAACATAAGCCAACATAATAACATATTTAATGAACTGCATGAATGCCTTGGAAAATCTCATCCTGGCCAAACAGTAGAACAGAAACTACAATTGAAAGTGCCACATTGCTTCCATTTCCCCCAAAGACTCATGCCACCCTAAATCACAGTATAGATTCGTGCATTTATTTATTGATTAAAATTTCTTCCTATAATAAAGCAGAAGCCTTTGAAAATTTGGCCTGATTTTCTTGGCTAATTTAAGGGCATGATTGGCAATTTTGAACTGATTGTTTCTCAAATGAGCTGAGTAATCCCTTCAGGAAGAGTGTGGGTGCTCCTATGTGTATTGGGGAACAGTGGGAGTTGGTTACGAAGAGACTTGGAAATGGCACTTTACATGCCCAAACAGGGATGTGGAGAATTCTCCACGGTATGATTAGCCTCTTCCTATATGTGTAATATTTCCCATCCTGTGTATTATGATCCTTCTCCACATTATTTCAAGAGTTGCTATAAAATTCTCAGCACAGCTGCCTGAATTTCACAGTGGCCTGGGGGACTTCCTCTCTGTCCTTTCCTCACTCAAAGGACAGTAAAACTCTCAAAAGGGTGGGAATTGTTCCAGTGGCCAGAGACAGGAGCCCATCAGTCAGGATCTGGGTGAGGAGTGTGGCTGAGGGGGAGAGGGCAGAGGGAGCTGGAGCATTGGAGGATCATCAGCTGTAGGGTGAAGAAGGAGCTTCTCAAAGCACGCATTGGAAACTCTCCCAGGAGAAGCCCTGGAAGGAGAAACTTCCATGGAAGGAAGACCTGTTGGCCAAGCTCTTCTGATGCAGGTGCTTAAGCAGGACCTTCTCCCTGAGGTTCTCTCAGTCATGATGCTGCCATCACCAGCAGCACTCTTCGAGCTCTTGTAAATGAATCGGAGCCAGTGCGGCTGGCTCAGTCATTACCAGAAGCTTTGGTTTAATGAAGGGAAATCCTTAAGGATCAAAGAGACATGATAGTTGTGGATCTCCTTCCCCACAACCAGGTGGGATCTTCTGTAAAAGTACATCACAGACCAAAATCTGCCAAAAAAACAAAGGCTGTTGTCTCCTGAACAACACAGGCTTCAACTGTGTGGGGTCCACTTATACTCAGATTTGCAGATGGTATTGGTAAATGCATGTGCTGCAAATGCATTTTCTCTTATGATATTTTAACATACATTTCCTTTTCTCTAGCTTACTTTACTGCAAGGATACAGTATATAACACACATAATATACAAAATATGTGTTCTTTGATTATCTTATCGGTAAGACTTTGGGGAAACAGCTATTATGTTTTGGGGGAAACAGAAATTATATGTGGGGGCCAGTGTATAGGGGCATCCACAACCTGAAGCCCCCTAGTTGTTTAAGGGTCAAGCATACTTAGAGTAGTCACCTAACGGACAACCTTTTCCTGTAAGTTCATGACCTTACTGCCATTTCCTTAGGCACCAAAGGTTTAATACAAGGTGGGCTCAGCAGTGGTCTGAAGACAGGTGAGCAGGCCGTCTTGCCCTTTATGAGGGAGAGGAACACAAGATGAAAGAGAATGCTGTTCACATGTTCGGTTGCTGTGTATCCTTGATTCTTATTTTTCCTTTATCCAAGAGCCATGAGGCTCATGCAGTCGCTCTTGAACACTACTCATTTCACCGATGAGAAATTATCTATAAGTTAAATTCATCTAAAAGCCCCAGAGCAGATTCAGATGGCCATGTTTGCATAGTTACCCTGGAATGTGGATTACTGGTTAGAGCCCTTCAGTGTTAACTACCTGCCCTGTATAGATGTATAGAGTATAGATGAAAGTACATTTTTACTCACAGGTTTACCAATTCCTCTGCCCCTCTCACACCCCCAGGTCCCCACTCATCATTATGAATACTATTTGTGGAAATCAAAAATCTCATAAAATCTCTGCCATTAAAAGAGCACACAGATTGTGAAGCCATTGTTTCTCAATTACAAACTTTTCCTTGTGATGCTGGGACTGGGCCACTGCAAACATTTCTGCTTGGCCAGCTGTCCAGGTTAGGCTCTCTCTGCAGGGATACTACACAGAAACTATGAGGCTGGGAGGAGGAGAAGGGATTGTCCTTTCCCATGTCCGGCATCAGCCAGCAACGACCCTTTACTTTGTTAGCAGCAGTGGGTGCCACTTTCCAGTTGTTTTCAGCACTCCTGGAACCAGTTCGCAGTGCTCCCCTCAGACACTGTGTCCCAGTTCTACCAGGTCGTCTTTTTGGGGCTTCTGAGGCACCAGCATCAGCCAGCAACTCCCCTTTCAGAGAGCTGTGTCCCAGCCCCAGGGGCCCCTCCTCTGAGCTCCTGGGTCCCCAAACTGACTTCTTCCCTTGCTTTCCTCATCCCCAGGGTTGGTAGCTGCTTCTTGCAGTTACTGTCATTGTGCTACCCCTGTGTCCTATTTTGCTTTTCTGATCTTTCACAACTGCTTTACTAAATCCCTATATTAAATTTTCTCTGTTAAAATAACTGGCCTGGGTTTTATTTTCCAGACTGTATCCTGAACCATATAGTCTGAAAATAAGAACAGAAGCAAACATTCTAGGAGCTTTGCAACGATCATATCAAGCCAAAAATTAACTTCGCAAGGAAAATACTAGTAGGCAATGACTGCCTCTGGATAGCCCAAGATCTACGGTATCAGGATGGCAGACCAGTATCACAATCTAGCTACTACAGTGCTCTGACAGCAGGTATGGGGGAAGTAGGCACTGGGTGCCTAGTTGTATAGACAGTGTGCTATCGAGTCTTCAAAATAGCTCTAATAATAGCTGCTCCCTCTATACATACCACACTCTTTACATCAAGGGTAGAACTTATTTCCCCTCCCTGTGAATCTCAGCTGGCTTTGAGACTCATTTTTGAGACACTCCCTCTTATAACCAAGGCACCATGCTGTGAGAAGCCTGAGCCTTAAGGAGAGGCCACATGAAGGAGAAGTGAGGTACGTTAGTCAACAGCCTCATTTGAGATTCCAGCAGGTAGCAGCACTTATTGCTGGTCACATGAGTGAGCCATTTTGAATATTCCAGAACAGCTGGGCCTCCAGATGACTTCATGTGGAGCAGGAGAATCACCCAGCTGAGCCTAGTCAATCGAAGGGCTGATGTGACAATGAAAGGATTACTTAAACTAGTAGGTTTGGGAGTGTGCTGGATGCCGTAAGAGGAAACCTAAACAGACAGGAAGCTCAGTGCTCAGATCCTGTGAACCTAAGGGCCCTGAGATAAAACTTGGTGACACAGTTACTAAGGTTTTTCAAACCTGTCCTCTACCAAATGATTCCTTTTAAACTAGCATAGGAGAATGCAAATATGATTTATATCAGCTGCTACTCAGTTTAGGGAAGTGTCTAAAATCCTTTGATAGGCTGCTTGGAGATGGAAGATGAAGCCCTTGGACATTAAGTGGAAGGAGACAACAAATACACAGGCAAAAGTGTGGACATAAAACTTAAAATAGGAATTCCTGGGATGAGGGAAGACACAGGAAAGAGTACAAGGGGAAGTAGAGAGTGAAAGCGCAAGTGAGCAAGAACCAGGGTGAGAGCAAGGCTGAGAATGACAGTGAGCAGGGCAAATAGGCAACATGGCAGGAGGCTGGGTTATTGAGAAATTTCCACTTATGGGAGGCTGAAAGACTTTTAGCACAAGGTCATGCAGTACTTGGTATTTTCTATAAATTTATGTCTTTTTGGAATGTTTTCTGTCGAAATTGCTGTAGAAATGAAGCCCCAAACTCAGAGGATTTTTGAAATAGAGCACTTGACATTTACTAAATATATTGTGTCAGAAAAAAAGGAGGTTAACAGCTACCAGCTAGAGTCCAATGTCAATTTTCCGAGTTCTTAACACATCAGATTTACCATTTCTTACTCATGGTACAATCTAAGATATCTCGCCTCCTTTCAGAAATTGTATTGGCATCCACAGGGAATGGAGACTCTTGTAACTTATACACAAGTTTATAAACTTTGCAAAGTATTCAAGTATACATTTGGAAAACAAGGGGAGTCAAAGCAAATACAATGACTGTTCACCTGGAAAAAGATTCAGTTGACTATTGAAAAAGAAAATTATGCATATTCACTGAGAACAGAGTATAAATAAATGTTGAGGGAGCAAAGCATTAAGGATCTGTTTTATTTGTTGGGTTTTTAACTTCTGGGACACATGACAGAGTTCTTTTGCTTTTGGGGATAGCTGACTTAACTAGATGAAGGATAAGGAGCTATGTGAGTGACACTCAACAAGGTAAGTCCTCAGGATATCATGAGTTCCTAGGAATTTGCGGACATCTGGGGACAGTGCTGAATTTTTTCACAAGATTTTGGGACGCCTTAGTTGAGGTCTTTCAAATCCAAAGAAGAGACTCCAGGAAAAATCCCAAGACCATTCCAAGAGAGAATTAGACCCCCCTGTGCTATGGGTGTCCATTGTATACAATGAAGCAGCTTCTTTCCTGTGTATCTAAAATTAATGTTATCAACTCTTCTTGTGACAACTGAGGAATGACACACTTGAACCATTTTTAATTTTGGGGGGCTTTTTATAGTCAAATAAGGTACCTTCTGATAGAGGCAGAAGAGTTTGAGTTTTCAGAGAAAAAGTTTGGTGAAATGCTCTAGGCCTTGACTGATGAGAGGGTTGTTATTCTAGCCATCAGGAACCTCTGGTCACCAAGCTGGAAAGCTTCCCTGACCCATGGAATTCAGGCCCCTTATTTTCCTGGATGTGAAAGTGAGGTCAGTAATCTGTCCAGGTCAGGAGTTAGGTAGCAGAGCTGGAAATAAAACTTTTTTTTTTTAACTCAGCCTACGGCTCTTCCAAGAAATAATTTCATGTTTTTGTGGTAAATTTAAATTTTCTTAACTATTCCCCCTATTCTCTCTCCCTTCATTTCTCTGTATTTCTCTCTGTCTCTGTCTTGTTGTTTGTCACCATAGGCTAGCCTGTTTGGACTGTCACAGTTTTCTTCTGTCTTATAAACTGTCAGTCCTACAAATGATGGACAGTGTTATTGACTGGCTGCCTGAAAACTACATTTCTGTTTCAGGTTCTTATTTTGAGATGGTACTATATATCCATTTCATTTCCTATGAGTGGGTTGCCCAAGCACTGTCTGATTAATCTAATCAACCCGGATAACTGGAGCATCATAGCTGAGTTTAGAAACAGACGGTGACCTTGAGGTCTTTCCTGCCCATCCCTTCCTCCACAAGAGATAAAGCAAGGTTGTACAGTGAGAGGGTGAGGGAAGCTGGGCCAGGCCAGGAAAAGGCTGTAGGCCTTATAGACAGGCATAATATCCTGACTATACTTTTGCTTGTCCACAAGGACAGTCTTGAGGGTTAGTACCTGAGCCCACCTTCTCACAGGACTTCATTCCTTATCCCTAACCAAAGGCAGAAGGAACTTTTAAGATGGCGGCCTCAGGACTGTATCCTAAATACTGAATTTCAGTTTCCATCATATCAATGTAAAACAAAGTCTTCATTCTATATTGCTGATTTTTTCATAACCAAGCTTCAAATGGTTGAGGTCAAATTAGGTAAGCCAGCATTGGTAACTTATAACATTATGTCATTAATGTCACCTGTTGAATGCTATTAATGTGAATCAGGTTAAGGTGAGGTAATGGTAACCCCAGAAATGGAGTATGTCATTAGACACTCACCCTTTGGCTGAAAATATTGTATGCCTGCCCTATAGCTCACAAGTCACTACAAGCAAATCCCAATCACTCCATTTAGGTGACATATTGTTCCTGACCTTTGAAGATTTTCTGTTGACAGCAGCTGAGTGACCTCAAGGTGTTGCCCAAGTCAGAGTGAGATTCACTTTCATGATTACAACCTCAGAAGACCAGGCTATTAAACATTCCTCATGTTTTAACTGAATTTTATGCATTTTATAAAGTATTGAGTGACCTTTCAAAGGAGGCCTGGAGGAAATCTACCTGTATAAAAGTCTTCTTCACATGAAGGCTATATTTGGTATTTCACTGACAATAAGAGGCACCAAGCAATTAAAACAGAGAGGAGCAAGCTTGGTGTTTTAAATGTTGCGATCTCATGACTCCAGCAGTTAAGACAAAAGCTATTTCATGTCCGCAGTAGGCAGACAGCCATAAAATCTCTCTGAAGTAGCTGCATGATAAAGAAGATTATTTTGTTTGTGTATTGTAAAAACCTCACAAAGACTCCATTATGTGGTAATGCTAAGTATAACCCTAGTGACAAATCTAAACATATGCCAAGACTGATCTTGTCTGGCCCAGAGCAGGCTGCCTCTGAGGACTGCTCTTTTCACAAATATTTGGATTAGATACACTGCATTTAGGTTTCATATTAACACAGTGTGTCGCTGTCCAATGGAGCGGTCCTCACTGCATGACGGGTGCCACCACAACCTACCAGCATGGCACTGGGTAATGGCACGAGACCCAGGGGCCCAGTGACTGACTGAAAGTGCTCAGCATTTCTTCTTCATTCACATGCTTTCTCCTGCCCTTATGAGCTGCACTTTGCAATCTCTGGTTCAAAGCACTGCAAAGTTCACTTGGAAAAAAGACAGTGGAGCGGTTAAGAGCATGGATTCTGGGCCCCAGCTACCTAGCTTGAGATCCTGGCTCTGCCATTTATTAGCTGTGTGACCTTGAGCAAATTTCTCAACCTCTCTGTGTGTCTGTTTTTGCATCTTTAAAGTGAATGAGATGGCAGGTTACAGTACCTATGCAAATGCTTGTCCTAAGGATTAAATGAGCTTGGCATATAAAGGGCAGAGGACATGTTGTTCTGACTCAGCAATGCTCACAAGTGTTAGCTGTCACTACTGCCTGTGGTTACGGTTGCTGTGATTTGGGCTTGCATCTCTCAGGAGAGGGTCTATCTGCTTTATCAGGACTCTTGGTTGCCAACACACCTGGAAAGCCTATCACAGGAACTGATTGAGGCCCTGGCCACCTAAGGGGCACCGGAGGAGGCCAGAGTCTCAGGACACATGCTCATTACACTTAGTTCACGCGGAGGGGCTTAGGCAGCCCCTGCCCAGTGATGCTTCCTCTCACCCGAGTGGTGCCAGTGCAGGTGACAGTCCCTGACATTTCTGCAGAGATAGGCAGTGAACCGGTGGCAGCAGACACGCTCTGGGAAGGGCATAATGATAGAAACTTCACCATTTTTTCTCATGTGAAGGGAGTACTTCCCGCGCACGGTTTGAGGTTAAGAGGATTGTTCCCCAAACAAATGTCTGTGCTAAAGCCCTTCAACTAAAGGTTTAGTCTCATACAGGCCCTGAGCCATCTGCAGTAGTTTTAGAAGCTCTGTCGTCATTAGGTCTGACTGCCTAGGCTCGGTGTCTGGGGTGCCCGGCGGGGCGGCCCTGGGTCCCAGAATAGCCCATTAAGCTGCAGCGTCCCTGCCACGCTGGGGCAGATGATGTTGGCTGTTACCCTGTAGCCATTCCTTGTTTGCCTTTGCTTACCTCACACTACAGAAGTTAGAAGGTCAAATACTACTTTTCCTTGTAAGTAGTCATGTGATGCAGCTCTGCCAGTGAGACAACAAAACTCTTCTGAGAAATAGTTTCCTCTACTTTTTGCCTTTGGGGCAGGTATCTATCATATGTTGCCTGCAAGGGTGAATCTATTACATCTGTGCTGAGCAAAGTTTTCTGTCATGAGGCCAAGAAACACATATTAAATTCCAGTGATGACTCGTTCCCAGCTACCTGGCTTAAAAATAACTGTGGAGGCCATTCCAGGCCACTGTAGTCAGTAAATCCATGAGGGCATAAGGCAGGTGGCATCCTAATCCCCTTGGCCTATGGCCTACTGGGAAGTGATTTTACACCTCATCTCCAGGTTTCTCCCTCATGTAGAAGCAACAATACAAAAGCTCATCTCGTGAAGATAGTCAGGAACATAGCTGCCTCCGACAAATCCAGTGTAGGTGAGCTCTACCCAGCCCCATACAGCTGGCCATGTTGGGCTCATTGAACAAAGCCGCACCTGTCTCGAACGGTGCCAGACTTGCTCCAAAACTTGGAAAAAACCAGGTGGTTTTCAAAGGGGACTTCTAGAGCACATTCTCTCAGGGTTCCAAAATTGCAAAATCCTATCAGGCCCCATCTGTGAGCTTTCACTGGGACAAAATTTTTACTAAGAGTAGCATCCAGGTGTGATTGGGAAAGGGTCTCTCCTTTGCTACATCTCTGCCATGGAGAAGTGCATCATTGCTTCCAGAAAGCACACAGACATGGCTTGGAATTTACAAAATGCAGAACCCCAGCAGGGGGAAATCCACATTACTACTGTCTCAGTAGTAACAGGCCAACTGTCGTCATTCTGACACTTTCAGAAAGTCCTGAGCTTTCTGGCTTCTGATGTGATTCTTTGTGGCAGGCTTTTCTCCGGTGGGATCTTACCCTCTCTCTCCACTTGTGCAAGTCTGAACTTCTCAAGGCTCAGAGATGCCTTTTATGAAACCCCCCTTGGAACTCCTTGCTGTTCCATACTGGCCTCCCGCTTCTCTATAAACCTAGAATCTCTTTCCCTATTCTATTTTATTTGTGTATCTTAGACTCTCCTCTACTATATGGGAAACTTCTTGAGGTCACATAGTTTTTCTTCAGTTTTCTAGTGTGTCTTGTACGTAGGAGGCATGGAATAGACAGAGAAATAATGAATTAGTACCTTCATGAATAGAGAAGAAAATTATATTTAGTACACCTTTCTGGAATCCATAAAGTGATGCCTGTATTTTGGAGGAAGTGTTTCTCAGTAGCTGACTTAAATTCCCAGTTTTTCAACATATCTATTTGTTCTTGTCTTTTTCTTAGTAGAAAAAACTACTCCTTGCTACACAGTATTACATAACTAATTAATTAAATGATTAATTCGGTTCTAAATGCTCCTGCAGATCCTCTTTATTCAGGCTGGCTACCTCCCATTCTTTTTGTTATCCATTTTCTACCATCTGTGCCTGAGTTTTCTGACAGTGAACTACAGGCATCCTTCGTTTTATTGTGCTTTGTTTTATTGCCCTTTGTGATACTATGTTTTGTTTTGTTTTTACAAATGGAAGGTTTGAGGCAACCCCTCATGGAAGAAGCAAGTCAACCAGTACCATTTGTCTAACAGCATGTGCTCACTCGTGTCTCTGTGTCACATATAATTAAGGTATTACATTTTTAAAGCATACTTCTATTGCAAACTTAATAGATGACAGTATAGTGTAAGCATAAATTTTAGATGTACTGGGAAACTACATGTTTGACTCACTTTATGCCAATATGAGCTTTATTGTGGTCATCTGGAACCACCTGCAGTATCTCCGAGGTATGCCTGTAGGTCAGTATGCTTTCTCACTGGGTTGTTATTGCGAGAACAAAACAATAAAGTGATGTGGAAATGGTTGGGAAAATGATCAGTGTTAGGCAAACGGATAGGGACTAGGAACTTTTCAAACCACCGTGGAGAACGACACATTTGATCATATGGGAGAAGACAGCTCCACAGAACAAGTTATTAGTTCTAATGAGCTCCAGGAAGATTGTGTGTCACAAGAGTCCAGTAAGGAACAGGCAGAGATCAGGACTAAGGACATTTCCTCCATTAATCATGGGATGGAGGTGTGCCCTGTTAGAGTAGCAGTTAGGTCCACTGCCTCTGGCTGGGTATGATCCACATACATCTCAGCCCCAGGACCCGGATGTCTGTCCCCCGATAAGAGCAACTAAATTCAATGCTTCTTCCTCCTCTCTCTCTTCCTACCTGCCTCCACTTGCCTTCATCCTCCCTGCACCTTTCCTTCCTTTAAAAATCTCATGGTACAGAGAGCAGAGCTCTCCTCTGTACCCACTTAATCAAAACAGCACACTTTCCTCCCAAAGCAGCCAGTACCTAAAGCACACCAAGTGTGTTATTTCAAAGTCACAGGAGTTACCTTCCAGAACAAGACAAGTCTGTTAAAAAATGAATAATGTGCACTTTCTTCCTG
>RJWH01005073.1:0-42327 GCA_004363575.1 Solenodon paradoxus | reverse complement strand
TCTAGCTTCTTCTAGACCCCAGACACTGTGCTAAGCACTATGTATGATTATGTCATTTAATTCTGTCATTTTATAAACTAGGGGATTGGTACCAGAGAAGTTAAGTTGTATGAGACACACAGCTGGTAACTAGTAGAACTGTGTTTTGAATCTGAGGCCTCTGACTCCAAAGTCCTTGAATTTAGCCATCAGATTATACGAGTCATTTGCCATGTGACAAACACGGTGCTAGGTAGGGACACAGGAATGAATCAGATATACTTCTTGCCCTGAAGTGTGAAAGACTGGTGAATTATCTTGCCAATTCTATCTAACTTTTAATTTGGAATTTGCTGAATCTTGTAACCTCTGTGAGGTGGAAACTAAAGAGCCACAGAGCTTAGAGTCTTGCCCAAAGTAGGGTTAGTAGGGGACAAATGGGGATTCAAACCCAGGCAGTCTGACCCCACAGTCCACACACCTGTGCATGGGGCCATATTTCTCCCTGCATATATTTGTAAACAGATACTCACTCAAGGTGTGCTAACTTCTTTAATGGAACAAAGTGTATCACTATAACATAACCACTGCTTGGGCCAAAGACTCAGGGAAACCAGATTTGGGCCTTAGATCCTGTCAACAAGGCAAGTGGTAAAGATGGGAAGGGCATTCCATGCAAGAGGTGCCAAGAGCAGGGAAGTGTATCTGCACCAGATCCTCACTTCAGTGCCCTATTCAAAGTGACCCAGTAGCCCAGACATTGCAGAACAGTCTCCCATGACTGGTGATTTGGTTTGTTGTTTCTTGTTTTTGTTTATCTGACTTTTTACTGATGTTCCGCTTGCACACAGAAAGGACTCTAATCTTATGTGTACAGTTTGATGAATGTTTACATAGGTAAACACTCACATAAGTACCAGCAGAGTAAGATATAGGTAACTTCCATAGCCCCAGAAACTTCCTTCATACCCTTTCCTAGTCAACACCCATACTCCTCCCCTTAGATCATCAATATTCTGACCTCTATCACCTGTATTGATGGGTTTTGTCAGGTTTTCAATTTCACATAAATAGAATCATACAATATGTTCTTTTGTGTCTGATTTCTTTCGCTCAGCAATATGTCTCTAAAATTTCAAAATTCCCCCATATGGTTGTGTATCAGTTATCCATTTTTTTGGCTGTCTGAATTCCATTGTATGAATTTGCCTCAGTTTATACTGCATTTTAATGTTCATGGACATTTGAGTTGTTTTCAGTTTGGGGATAGTATAAATAAAAGCACCATGAGGATTCTTCTGTCTTTTGGTGGTCATGTGCTCTCATGTCACTTAAGTATATGCTGAGGAGTGTACACAAGGTGTACACATATACAGAGACATATACACATAATATATAACATGACATACATATATATATACATACACACATATACACATACATTATCTTTAGTATGACCAAACTGTTTTCCAAAGTGATTCTGTCAGTTTATATTCTCATCAGCAACATATGAAAGTGTGTTATTCCACATTCTTACCAATATTTGCTATAGTTCAGTCTGACAATGATTTTTTCACTTTTTATTTTGAAATAATGATTGACTGAGGGAACCACAATCAAACTACAGAACTGTTCCATCTCCACAAAGATTTTCCTTATGCAAACCCTTTCTACATCTGCCTACCACTCTCATCACACCACCCACAGCTTTCAGAATCACTCATTTATTCTCCATATACTTTTGCCATTTTCAGGACATTACATAAAAGGAATATACAGCCTCTCATCTTTTGAGACAGCCCCTTTCATTCAGCGCACTGCCCTGGAGATCCATCCCAACTGCTTTGTGCACCGATAGTTTATTTCTTTTCATTGGTAAGTAGTGCTCTCTGGTATGAGTGTACCATAGTTTGTTTAAACATTCATGTATTATATAACATTTTGGTTACTTCCAGTTTTTGATCATTGCAAATAAAGCTGCTATGAAAAATGATGTAAAGTTTTCTATGTGGTCATACATTTTCATTTCTTTATGATAAATGTCCAGGAGTAAGATTGCTGGATCATAAGGTAAGTGTATGCTTAGTTTTTCAAGAAACTGTGAAACTATTTTCTAGAGAGGCTGTACCATTTTACATTTCCATCAGTGCTGTAAGAGATTCAGTTACTCAACATACTTGAAAGAAATTTGTGCTGTTTTCTGTTTGTTTCTTCCCTACCTGCCTGTGAGTTACTGGAACATCCTTTAGCTCTCCATTTTGAATTTTTGTTATTTATTTGATTGTGTTGCTGAGTGTATTTCTTTGACCAGCATTTTAATGGTTGCTGTTATATTACTTATACATAGCTTATCACCGTTTCCTAGTGTCAATATCTAACCAGTCTGTGTAAAGTGTAGAAATCTTACTTCCCTGTATGTCCTTTTACCCTCTCCTATTTATAATTTTCTTATTTAGAATAAGAAATATAAATATATAATATTTCCTCTATAGGCACGCCCTGGTGAAGTATTTAGCGGTTAGGTCAATCATCTCCAAAGGAGCAAGCTACATAGCCCTGGATTCGAATTCTGGGTCTGGGGGTGGGGGAAGGGGGAAGGAAACAACTAGTGTGAACAACTAAATAAAAACAAAATAAAGGTATTTCCTCCTCTGTCTTCCTTCCTGCCTGCCTACTCGCTTCATTCCTGCCTGTACCTTTCCTTTAAAAACATTTTTTCCCCTCTGCATACATTAAGAAATACTCTGGACAGTATGATAATTTTTGCTTCAAGTGTCAAACATAATTTGGAAAACCCAAGAAGAGAAGGAAGGTGGGTTGTATTTTACCCATTGTTTTTATTTTTTCCATTCTTTCTTCCTCCCTGATATTCCAAGATTTCCTCCTTCTATCATTTCCTTTCTGTTTAGAGAATTTCCCTTAGCCATTATTTTAGCAGAAGTCTGCTGACAGATTCCCTTGCTTTTTCATCTGATAATGTCTTTATTTCCTCCCTTGATTTTGAAGGTTATTTTCACTGGATGTAGAATTGGGGGTTGGCAGTTCTTTCTTCCTTTTGTCCTTGAGAGTCTTGCGTCAATTCCTTCTGGCCTCCCTAGTTTTTTATGAGAAATCTGTTGTCATTTGAATTGTTTTTTTCCCCCCAATGGAAATCTGTCATTTCTCTGTCACTGCTTTCAAGGTTTTTCCTTTGGCTTTTATTTTCAGGGTTTGACTATGATGTATCTTTGTGTGCAGTTGCTTAGGTTTTTCTCATTTGGAAATTTTTCAGCTTCTTGAATCTGTTTGTCTCTTGCCCAATTTAAAAAAATTACCATCATTTTTTCAAATGACTTTAAGCCTGGTCCTCTTTTTTCTCTCATTTTGGGGGCTCTCATGATACAAAGTTAACCTATTTATGATAGTCTCACAGGCCCCTGAGGTTCTCTTCACTTTTTTCCCCAGCCCACTTTCTTTTTCCTGTTCACATTGGGTAATTTTTCCTGTTGTGTCTTCTAGTTCACTAATTCTCTTATCCATCCTCTGCATTTTGTTGTTGAGCTCATCTAATACATTTTTAACTTTTTATTGTGCTTTCACTTCTAAAGTGTCCATTTGATTCTTTACATCTTCTATTACTTTGCTGAGATTTTTGAAGTTTCATTCAGCCCAGGCTTGTTTGCTATTGCTCAGTGAAACATTGGGAGGATGGCTGCTTTAAAAGCCTTGTCAGAGAACTCTAACTTCTGTGTCATCTCAAGCAATGATGTCTGTTGACTGTCTTTTCCTATTTGAGATTTTTCTGGTTCTTGGTGTGGCAAGAGATTATTGGTTGAAAACCGGACATGTTTGGTATCATAAGATTCTGGATCTTATGTAAATGTCCCTTGTTAGCTGGCCTCTATTCACATCTCTCTGGCAGGGAGTAGGGAAGAGTGCTACCCTGTGACTGCTAGGTGGGAACAGACATCCAGGCTCTCCACTGGCCTCCATTGACACCTAGGCCACTAGGGCTCCTCATCACTGATGGGTTGAGGTGGAAATTAGGGTTTCTTCTGTACTGGGCCTCTGCCAACACCAACCTGGCTGGGAAGACCAGATGTGCCTCTTCACTGTCCTCTGAATGGCTTCCACTGACAGCCTGAGTGGGAGGTCTCCTTAGCACTGGGGGATAGTGAAAGCCATGACTCTCCCCTAGGCCTCCTCTGACACCACTCAATGGGGAGGGGCTGAGATGCCTCATTACTACCAGGTGGGTGTGGAAATGCAGGTTCCCTCATAGTCCCTACTGACATCAGCTGGTGGATGAGCTTGTTACTGCCCAGGGGAGATGAAAGTCTGGCTCCGTTCTTGGCCTTCTCTGATCACACCCTGGTGGGGACTTTCCGTGTCATGTTAGAGCCTGGAGAGTACAGAAGTTTGGGCTTCCTACACAGGCTGTTGATGAAGATGGGAGTGAGAGTGCAGTGTTTTCTAGGGTCTTAAGATAGATTAGAGCAGTAATTGTCTAAACACTTGCTGTCTTGCTAGATTGTGCCTTTAATGATCTTTGGTTAAAGAAGGCAATCTTTTCTTGAGGCATCTTTGGTCTAGGCAAAAAAATAAATGAACTGACATTTCTAGTTTGACAGCTTCTCCTGTACCTGAACTAGTACATTTGAGGCAAAAACAAAAAGAAAAAAGCACAGGAACTTTTACCACCATGTTGTTCTTCAGGCCCTAAGATGTAATCTTGCAGGTGAAATAGGGAAAAGATACATCTAGTCCAGCTTTCTGACAGCAGAAGTTCTTTCTAACCTGTGGTTTTAAAGTGCTGTTTCAGGGGGTGCTGGGGTTGTTGGGTGTTATCTCAGGGCTCACATGGGAGCAGGGAATGTGGAATGGGCTCAGTACTCTAGGAGTCCTTACCAATGATTTAATAGAGCAACTTCACTTTTGTTGCTTTTATGTTGTGGGGTTCTATTTCAGATCTCAGAGACACAAGGGTCCCACTCCTTACAAAAGTTGGAAACCACTGCCAAAAACTATTCAAATGTCCTAAAATTCTAACATTTTGGTTTCCAAAATGACTCTCTCACTCTTTCACACCTGAAAGTAGTGCAAAAATCTTTTTGTCAAAACCATGTGTCTATGTTTTTAATTTCGGCAACATGGTAGCCATAACCATATGCCATGAAAGCAAAGTGTCTAGGAAGTATCTACGCAAGTCCCAGATATTTGCACACCTAACACAGATGTTCCACTTTACTAGGATATTTTTTTCAGTTAGTGGGGCTAGGGGAAAGATTCAGCCTCTGGTGTCTAAATGCCTAGCTTTGAGTCTTAACTAATTTTAGCTGTGTGATCTTGTATACAAGAGACAGATTCTCAGAGTCTCCATGTTTTCATCTGAAAACAGGGATAATAAAGTCTAACTTATGCTCTAGCTTGTTAAATGCTAATGAGCCATACAAACAGACTGATTTAAAGGGCTGACTTCTGCAGTGCTGCCCAGTATAGTAATCACTGGACACATGTGGTTGCTGAGCATTTGAAGTATGACAAGTGCCACTGAGGAATTGAATTTTATCTTATTTGAATGAACGTTTCAAAGCTGACAGTAGATTCAATCACTGGAAAACTTTTAGGTATATATGCAAGATGAATATTCAGCACACCTTGAGTACAGAACAATTGTAAAAATGTTATGAAATCTAAACGCAGCAGCAAGAATTTCTGATGAAAATTTAGTGCGTGGGTTGTAATAAGCTCTGAGTATAAACTGCACTCGATTTTGCAGACTTAGTACGAAAAAAGAATGCAAAACATGGATACTTTCTAGTATTTACTATCTGTTGAAGTGATAATAATTTTGATATATTGGATTAAATAAAATGTATTATTAAAATTAATTTTACTTGGTTCTCTTTTGTTTTTAATGTGACTACTAGAAAAAATTAAAATTACTTAAGTGGCTTACCTCATGTGATAGTCTACTCGAATAATATTTACATGTGAAATAGGTTAACTAACATCACATGCTTTTAACTTTGGTGAGACTGAGTGTCTCCTTTAGATAGTTATATCTGCTTAAGCTATTAAAATATATTTTCTTAAATCATTGAGCATTTATGGAATATGCAGATTTGTTGTCTAAAAGTCAGCTGACCAAAGTTACAAGAGAGAAGCCCCTATTATTATTGGTGGGAATTCAAATGGAAGCAATCCTTACCAGATGACCATTCTTTTATTCATTCGTTTATTCAAGAAGTAATCTTTGAGTTTCTATGTGCCTCATGTTATACTGTGTCTGCAGACACAGAGGTAAGCAGATATGAGATGCCTGCCCTTACAGAAGCTGCTGGCTATAGGCAACATATCTGTGTTAGGTTTGCAAACATCTGGGACTCTAGTGAACACTTTACTTTCATGGCATATGGTTATGGCTACCATGTTTTCCAAACTCAAAACACAGACACATGTTCTTGACAAAAGATTTTTGCACTTTTTTTCAGACATGAAAGACAGTGAGGCTGATATAGATTGGAAGCCAAAATGTTGGAACTTACTGACTACTTGGGAAATCACACATTTGAAAAACATAATGACAAGAATAGGCATTTAGTTGTATGTGTGATAGGTTCTACAAAGTAAAAATTATCCTTTAAAAACCTCTTTAAAATAATATGCCATTTGCACAGATATTTCCCTCCGTTTATTCTAGAGAAATCATCATAGATGTGCCCAAATGTATGCTCAGGAATGTTCCCTGAAGTGTTAAAATAGCAAAAATATCCAGAAATAGCCCAAATGGTCTACAGCTTGAGACTGGTTATCTAAATTAACCATTTGATGGAATACTGTGCAACCATTAGGAATCATGTTGAGAAAGACATTGGATGACTTTAAAATGTAATATCAAGGCGTGCCCTGGTGGCTTCGCAATTTAGTTCACCAGAGGCATAGTCCACATACATCCCAAGGTCACTTACTGGTTCAAGACCTGGTGCCCGTGGAAACAACCAAGATGAACAACTAAATACAATTAATAAAATACTTCCTCCTCTCTCTGCCTGCTTGCCTACTTGCCTTCATTTCTGCCTTTAGCTTTCCTTAAAAATGTAATTACAAAAGCATGATCCTGATTAAATAAAACATACAAATGCACACAAAAGGACAGGAGTTATCTTCACCATGTTAATAGTTTTCACTTTTTCTGGTGGGACTATGATTTTTCTTCTTGGCCTTTGTAATAATTCTTTGCCTCCTTTACAATGAACATCTATTTGTTTACTATGCAGAAAGAAGATAAATACGATTAAATTTTAAAAAAGGATTGACTGAAAAAGCTCTATATAATTTAATTATTGTATTTATTTGGAACAGAAGATAGGGAATGGAAAATAGCAATGCTGGTCCTATAGAATTTAATAGTTTTAAAAAGTCAGGCCATGTTTATTTTACATTTGTTGCTTGTTTCAAATAATTAACTTTCAAGCAAAAATAAATGTAAGGTAAATGAAAAGGACAGCAACCTTAGCAACCTGACTAGAATGTCCAATGAGTGGGTGGGGGATCAGGGAGGGAGGTCCTGGACAAGAAAAAGCACACCAATAACAATAACTACTACCTTAAATGAATACCCACTTTAAATCAGACACTGGTCTAGTTTAAACTAGTTAGTTCATTAGTAAATTTACTCTCAAAATTTCAAGGTGGGCCTTATTTTTCTCACTTTACAGATGAAGAAAGTGAGGCTCAGTATTGATATTATTACTACTGATACCATTGTGATTATTGGTAAACTTAATTAATTTTAACATACTTTTACTATGCAACAAGCACATGCTCTATGTCTCTTTACCTCATTTATTCCTGGGAGCACTACAATGAAGAGTAGGCACCAGGACATATACCTAGTTTCTGAGATTCAGATCCCAGAGTGTTTGACTTCAAAGTTCAACTCTTTTTAGTGAATCCTATAGAGTCATTCATCACCAGTTGTCTTTAGAGTGGTAACTTAATGATACAAATGAATAACTGAAGAATAAAAAGTTCACTTGATTTTTCTACTAATTTAAAATTTATTGTGGATTTCTTTTGATGGTTGCTAGTATGTTATATGTGTCACTAATTTTTGTCCTCTTTGAAGAGATAAAATTTGGGAGACTTACATTTGTTGCAATGTTTATTTCCATCCCACTTATTAAAAGTACCCTGACTTTTAAGCCAAAATACTCTTTATTTTAAGGGATCTGTGGTTGGATTCTTCTGATTCATCTTTTCCAGAACTTGGCAAATTTCCTTTTCATCTTCCTTGCTTCTTATTGTTTTATTTTTAAAATTCACTTTTCTTGTTTTCCTTTTGTTTTAGATTATTACTGTTTCTTGGGAAATATAGATTGACTGTTCAACTTTTCACCTTTCCATTCTCATTTGTTCCTTCACATCCACTTTCTTTCTAATCAATGTTTGGGACAAGAATTTAATTATAAGCTGTTTCTTTGGGAGATGATGCTAGCAATTCTAGTTGTGGAGTAAGGAAGTAAGACAGTGTGGTGAGTAAGACAAAAAGGATGTGTCATCAATGGTGCCCACTCCGGGCAACTAGAGCTTAATATGGTTGACAAGGAGGTAAAAGACATACCTCAGAGTTATATTTATCCACAGAAGAAAGGAGTTAAAGTATTTATCTACCAATTCCTGCCAGTCTTTGTTTGAGGACTGCTCCCAGGGACTCTTAATTCTCTGCTTTTAATGTACTGTGTATGCAGGCAGAGTAGGCTACAGTATCCAAAGGAAGCCTCATGCAAAGACTACAGATGCTGACAGTTGGAAATCCATCAGTACACAGAGTTAAGATCCACTATCTACTTCTCAACAACTAGTAAACAGACACAGGCAGAGCAGCCCTATAATTTTAATATCCGTATCTACTCTGTTCTCCCTCAGCTTTTTTGTTTTTTCTCATCATCTTTATTTCATACAATGATGACTCGTACTTCCTCTTTCCTGTCATTCTCTGTTGATGTTTAAAGCTATGATCATTCCCCTTCCTGGGAAAATCTGTATGACTCACTGATGGTTAGGGTTACTGTAAAGAATGAGGGAATGGGTATGACACACACTGATCTAAACACTGATGATATTCTAAAATACATATATGGTCATGTCATGTTCCCAACTCTGTCTTCTCAAGATCCAATCTTTCTTCCATTCATTGCCTTACCAAACTTTGCATGTGGCTTACTCAATCTTTAATACCTAGCTCAAATATCACTTCCTCTGTAAAGTCACCTTAAAAGCCAAATTAATGCCCATTTCTTCAGTGACATCATAATGCTGTGTGCAAACCTCAGTTACAGTATAGTGCTTATCATAAAACATCCTAAATATTTATTTGTTTACAAGGTTCTTCACATAGAACATAAGTTTTAGGAAGATAAAAGTATTTCTCTTTGTAATCCTTCCCCATATCAAGTGTTCTACAAAAGAATGTGATCCAAAAATGTTTGTAAGATTCTACTTAATTAATATTGAATTGGTTTTGGAATATGCAGATCATTTTACATGTATGTGAAACCAGTAAGAATGGGTGAATTATGGATATTCATGAGGGATTACTATATTAATAGAAAAACGAGTCAGGCCCAAATTTTGTTCAGTCTAGGCAATTGCTTGCTGACATAAAGCATGAGCTCTAAAGACAACTGCCATTACAATTTTTATGAAATCACAATATTCTAAAAAATATTTTAATTAAAAGTACTCAGGAAGGTGTGCCCTGGTGGAGTAGAAGTTAGATCTGCCTCCTCTAGCCAAGTGAAGTTCACATACATCCCAAGGATCCGGGTTCACGTTATAGGGCCAGGCATGAACAACCAAGATGAACAGCTAATAAAATAAAGTGCTTCTTCCTTCTCTGTCTTTCTGCCTGCTTGCCTACTCACCTTCATTTCTGTCTGTGCCTTTCCTTAATTAAAAAAAGTACTCAGGAAATCATTTAGAGCAAGGTCAAAGTTTTTCTTTCTCCTTTTGTCTGCTGGGGTAGTCAGGAAGAAAGCAGGTCAAAACAACTCTGGAAATGAAGGACAACACATCTCACACCAGCCTCAGAAGTGCCAATTGCAATTAACATCTTGCAAACCACATAAGTTCACACTGTGTTGGCAAGTGATTTTCTACCACTAAACATTCATATTCCAATTTGTGGGGCTTTTAGGTGTAAATGTTTCCCCAAATGCTTTATTTTTACTTTTCAAGGAGGTTTTGTTTGACCTTGCTCCCTGGAACTGTGAGATGACCTTGAATTCAAGGTCCACACAGGGGTCACTGGGACTTCCAGGGAGCCAAGTCATTGGTCATGACATTGGACCTAATGTAGTACAGCACAAATGCGTCTCTTCTGTTGTGTTTATGTGTGTGAGCTACTTAATAGTATATAAGAGTGACAGATCTGTTTGCTAAATTCCATCTATACCAGGCTTCCTAATTGGGACTTAATTCAGGGGGCTTAAGGACTTACATCTTCTTTTCATTATACTTAACTGAAACTTGGCATTTATTTCAACTATGAATTTAGGTGATGAACATGATTAAGATTAGGCATTGACTTTGTAACAGCACCAATGGAGAATGTATTTTCCAAATATTTTATAAATTTTAAAATTGTTGAAATGTTATTTATGCTCACCACTTAGAATATATGATAGTTAATAGAACTACCTCTAGATTATATTTAATGAGCTAGTAAACAAACACATGCTATTATATCACAGATTTATTTTTAGCACCTTGATAACAATATAATTGATTAGCTTTGTACTTCTGTATATTTTATTTTATGCATTAAAAGCATTATTCTGAGAAGGGGCTCATAGGCTTTACTAGATACAAATGGGTCCATGTAACAAAGTTAAGAATCCTTGGTCTACAGAGAGATTCAGCTTTCTCAAATAAATACTGTAGATGCAGCCGTAGTATAAAGCAGTGTTTTTGAAACTTGGTAAAGTCATTGAACTGTGTCTTCCAACAAAACCAATCATATTTTTGTGCTCTTTCGTCTTGAAGTTGGCTATAGGCAATGTTAGAAATTGGAAGTCCAGGACAGACTGCACCTGTAGCCTCAGATGGAACAGAAAGGGCAACAGAGAACAGAAACCGAAGAGGTAACATAACAGAAGTCGAGGAAGGCCAGTGTCGAAAGCAGACTTGCTAAAGATAGAGGGAAGAATGGGAGGCAAATCTTCATGCCAGTGAGTAGAAGGATAGCTTTTGATTTGTCAGAGACAGCTAGCCCTCCTAGCATTAGTTGTAGAAATCCAGTACTTTTATTATGAGAGGGCTGCTTGCTTGCTAGAGTCAAAGCAAAATGCATGAAACCTTGGTCTTGCTGCATAAGAGCTGATGTAGAAAATATGAGAGACTTTGAGCCCCACACTGGAGGTGCAGGGGAGGCTTCTTGAAGGAAATGACCTTTAAAAAGAACCTTATTCTAGGACAACCTGTTTAAGCCTAGTGGATGCTATTGGTGCAACTCCCAGATTTCTTTTACTAGTTGGTGCACCAGCCTCCCTGCTGCTGTTCATGTTGAGAGTCCTTTCACGAAGGAGTGCCTTTGGTCTAACAGTACCTTCTATCACCCACAATGCCCCAGGAAAGATATGGGGGTGCTAAAACTGATGCCTTATTGGAATAGTGTCATTTGTATTCCAGAGTGCTCCACTGCATCAGGATAAAGCTGATTTACAGCTGAGACCACACCCTCACAGTGTCTCTCCTCGTTCCTATCCTGCTTTTCTCATTGCCCTTCTCTTCAGAGCACTGCTGCCAAAATCACATGAACAAGAATTCTCATCTTAGGCTCTGCTTGTAGAGAACCCAAACTAAGACACTGGGTACTGGGTTCCCTATCCAACCAACCATCCATCCATCCATCCATCCATCCATCCATCCATCCATCTGTGCTTTTAGGAGAAGATACTGATCATTATATATATGTATGTATGTATGTATGTATTATGTTTGCCTAAAAATTTTGTTAGTTGCTTTGAAAAGCAATGAGTCTCTCTCCTAATAATGGTACAAGATTTCCTTGGTACCCGATCTTCTGATTTTATTCATATGAAGTACATACAGAATCTGTCCTTATGGAGTCTCATTTTTAAAAAAGCACATAACTCCTACTTCTCAGAATTTTGAAAGGTGACCCTACAATTAGAATATATAATCATTAAGTTTAGCTTCTAAGAACGTTAACATTTAGTTTCCTCAAATCTTATCGCCAATATCTTTAAATGACCACAATTTTTATCTTTCTTTAAAATATGACCTCCCACTAGCCACATGCAGAGAGGAATGAAACTGAACCGTGGATGGGGGCGAATGTTGAGAGGCTGTGTCACAGTGGGGTTGGGCTGCCTGAGCATCACCCTTGCTCTACCAGTGACTAACTAGGTGACCTTGGGCAATGAACTTAATTTCTTGGTGTCTCAGTTTCCACATTTATAAAGTAGAGCCATAATAGTACTAATTACCTTAGAAGATGGTGCAGTAAAATAATTGATGTGACTAACGGACTTACCACACTCAATTAGATGAATCTTAGCCTTATTTTGTGTACATTATTTTACATGTTACATGAATTTGATCATAGCTGCAGTCTCCAAGCTCTTTTCTCTGACAGACTTGACAATTATACCTTTGTTAGGATTCTTTTATTATCTTAATTTTACTTTCTAAGAGAGAATTTGAAAAATTCACATTTGAGATGTCTTTACTTGGTGAAATACAACTCTTCAAATAAAGATATGAGGCAGGTCCTTGTATATTTACTGTTCAACAGAAGAAAAATAATGAAACAGAAATTGAGATCAAATACTGGAGGTAATTGTGCATACCCTGATTTAGAAAAGCATTCAGTGAGGATTCTGGTTATTTGTATTTTAAAATGGATGCCCTTTTTTTTCAGATATTATACTCATTCTAATCCAGTAAGAGATAAGGGAAGAATGGATACAGTTCACTGGAGTTGTCTCTGGAGTGGAGACAGAAGGAATGAACCTGGGGAGGAATGCCCTGTGATCTAGAGAAGTGCTGGTACAGACATGTTGATGCCAACTGAGAATCTGAGGGGACTTTACTGTATTTGTTTGCTAGGACTACCACAACAAAGTTCCACACACCGAGTGGCTTAAACAACCAAAATGTATTGTCTCACAGTTCTGGAGGCTAGAAATTCAAGAGCAAAATGTTGGCAGGATTAGTTCTTTCTGAGTGTTATGAGGAAGCATCTCCTGTTTCATGCTTCTTCTCTAGCTTCTGGTGGTTTACTGGCAATCTTTGGTTTTCCTGGGTAGATATATTACCCAGATCTCTGCCTTCATCCCACGTGACATTCTCCCTGTGTGAATGTCTATTTCTAAATTTCCCCTTTTATAAAGACACCAGTCATCTTGGATAAGAAGAGTATGACCTCATCTTAACTGACTACACTGATAACACCCATTTCCAAAGAAAGCCATAGCCTGAGGTGCTGGGGGGAATGGATTTTGGGAGATACGATTCAATCCATGACATCTATTAATGGGAAAAACACCAATTATTTATAGTTTTAAAGTTCAGTGCCTCAAAGTAGAATATTAATGGGTAAACTCTTCAGATAAAGCATGCAAATAAATATATATTCATAAGTTACAAAAATATTTCTAGCACCTCTCTTTAACTAAATGGGATTCTTCCGTTAGCCTGAAGACATCCTTATCTACTTTTTGAAATCTTTTCGGTTAACATATATGCTTCGTTCTAATGAATTTCTTTGCCTAGACTGTTTCTCTGCTTCAATTTTGGGACAGTAGATGATCTAACCTTTCCCAAACTTTTCAATGGATAGTGACTAGAAGAAACTACTAGAAAAGAAGCCAGAGGTGTCTGAATATTAAATCTGACTATCTTTCAGGTTTTCGAAGCTGATATTTGCTTATTTCTTTAGGTAACTGAAATCCTCCTGAGGACTTTATTTCTTCAAGGCCTCAGAAGTGGTTTCCTAAGGCCTACTTCAAAAATAAACTAAAGGATATTTTCCCTAAAACCTAATTCAGATGTTAAAGGATAGCAAATCTGTTGTTTATAGGTAGAGGAATGAGCTTTAGAACACATATGAAGTAATAGCTGGCAGGGAAGAAGAAAGTTTAATTCTGCCATCTTGGTTAGGCTACATGGCTGTGGATGCAGGTTTTTGATGATCAGAAATGCTTATGTGAGATTAATCCAGTGCCAACTAATATCTTAGTTTCTCTGAGGGTTTTTAACTGCTGGCTATTTGCTATATTCAAAGATTAAATTGTAACTGAAACCAACCTTGGGTTTAATGCAGCTGTCCCAGAGTTATATTTCAGTGTTTGTGTGGGCTGCATTCATAATACACTTTGTAAGAGCTTAATATAAATTCTTGTAACACAGATAATACCTCCATGTCTATTAAAAGAAGTTAGAACTTTGGGATTTAAGATGAGGTTGCTTGGCAATAATAAAACAGAATAAAGTCACCTTAACACAAAGCAATGATTTCTTCTACAATTATCACAATTTAACGGGAAAAAAAGCTTTCATTTAAAAAAATACTAGAAAAAAATCTAGTTACTGCATTGCAGGATACATTTTTTCATTTATAAAAGCAAAATCTTATTTCTAATAATTTAGTAAAATAGTTATAATTGTAATTCCATGTTAGTGATATTATATTTGCATATAGTTATATATATGTATTGTTGGAACATGTGAGGACATACCCTTCCTTTTGTTTTTCTGTTTTCTGTTTTTCACATGATTATTAATAATCTTTTTGAAGAGGGTAATTTTCACATATGAAAACAGTTATTCTAAACAGGGAAATGAAAGATTCAGGAAAACTGAGTGACCCAGAGGACATCTGAATGACACTATATATCAGAAGTGGACAAACTTTGGCTGTAAATGTCAAATAGCAAATACTTTAGAATTTGCCCACCAGGTCATTCTGTTACAACTACTCTCTTCTGCCTTTGTGAAGGGAATGCAGTCTTAGACAATATACAAGTGAATGTGCATGGCCGTGGTGCACTAAAACTTTATTTACAAACATAGGCAGCAGGCCATAGTCTGCCAATCCCTGCTACATATCATTAGGGAGACCATTATGATCTAGTCATAAATAGCGAGGATAATATAGATTATGGTGCTTTGTAGCCTTTCAAGTAATTCATACTTTTTCTCATATCAACTCTTTCACTACCACCAAGGGAGAAAGCTTTAATGAAGACCATGGGAGTGTATCTATTAACTGTGAATTCTTTGAAAACAAATTTCATGTCTTATTCTCCAGTGCCTGGCAGTGTTTACTGAATTAGTGCATTTCCTGTGAACTCAATGCACTTATTGTTTCCTTGCCTACTTCTTTCCCTGTCTCAAAGATGCCTTTTACCCTTCCAAGCAGCTGTTCCTTTAACCCTGATACACATCTGGAATCTTTCATATTTTTGTGAGTATTTATGTATATTCCTAAAGCCATTTTGGTTAGCCTAAAGAATTTGGGTGGGGTCTGTGGCTTTTCCTCCTCATATCTAACCTGCCTGAGTAAATGAGTCTAGTTAAGCATCTATCACCAGATACTTAAGAAACAAAGATTATTTATATGGCACAGCGGACAAAGGAGAAAAGACAGAATCTCCTATTCCTCTATTGCCCTGACCTTGGAAACAAGGTCGATGCTCTCTTGGTCTGGTCATGCCTTTGAGAGGAGAAGGGTTAGATAGGATGTGATGTTATTGGGCACTTTTGGATCAAGTCGTGACTGCTGCGGGTCCCTACTAGGAGTCATTTATTCCTAAGCAGGAAGTATTTGAGCTCCTTAAATCGGATTGAAAAAACATCATCTAAACAAGAAGATATCCACTGCAGCAGTTTCTTCCTTACCTCACTAAGCCTTGCTATTTTATACCTTTGTGGTAAATTGAAAACCTGGCTACACTTTTTTGTAGTTTCCTTCAAGAGGTTGAGTTTTAGGGCTGTGAATTTTTCTGAGTATGACTAGTTTTCACTGTAGGTAATTTAGAAATGGGTCGTATTTGTAATTTTGATTTTTTTTCTTTGGCTCCCAAGTTATTTAAAAGAGTTTTCCTAATAGTTCTATAAAGTTTTCTTTTTTGTTGTTAATATATAGGTTTTTTTTTTTTTTTTTTTTTTTTTGCATCTGAGGCAGAGACTGCAGAATATGTAATTTCTAAATGTGGGGATTTAAAGTTTTTTGATCTCAGTACTTTCAGTAAATATTTCATGACAGTAAGAAATGAATGTTGAATTAAAATTTATGTGTGTATTTGTATATACATATATATACACATATAATCATGTATGTGTGAACTATATATTTTCAATTAGACTTAACTATAATATACTCTCTTATATGGCTTTTTGATATATGGTTTCCCAAATGCTGAAGAGGTGTTTTGTCAGCAATGGTTTCTTATTTATAATACACTCTGTTCTTTCTATTTTGACAAAATTTTGGTAGCACTTAAAGATCTATGATGGATATATTTTGGTGACTTGTATTTGGATAAAAAATATTCCTAACTTAGAAATATTTAAAAAAATCATGTATGTAATAAATGAATGAAAGACTAAGTAAAAACTGAAAGTGTAAACTATTATGAATAATATATATTCAGATGAAAATTGATCCTCTTCTCACTTTAAATTAATGACTAACCTTTATTAGGTCTCAAGAGCGACCTCATAACCCTACTAGGCTTCTGAGGCAATTCCTTCTCATTTTCTGAGAAGGCTATTTTAAACCTTCTAAAACCTCCCAAATTTCTTCCTCATTCCTCACCCTCAGATGTCAATCTTCTTATTTCACTGAGAAATTATTACTGATCAGAAGACAATACTCCCTTGGCAACCAGACCGACCTGCTCACCTCTTCATCCAGTTGCCTTGTCCCCTCCTGTCACACCAGACAGCTGCCCCTGCTCCTACGGAGACCAGCCTGCTGTCTCTGTAAATTGGATCCCCGCTGCTTGTGGGCTTAGCACTGCTGTGACACGTGTCCTCTCTCTCTCCTATCTCATCAATGTTTCTCCCTGTGGGATCATTCCTGCCTCAGCCCCTAAATATGATGCATTATCTTAAGCTCAATGGCACTGCACTGCCATCACAGAGTTCTTCACCTTGCCAAAGGGAGACTGTGCCTCTGAAATCCTGACTACCCCGCTTCTCACTCTCTGCTGGAGTTGGAAATGCTGTGCCCCACGGTTCAGCCCTTTGACGCCATCTCGGCTCTGTCACACTCTTCTCCAGGGATCTCACCCGTGGTAGCTACTATCTCCACAATGGTGACCCCCAAATTTGGATCACGGCCTAGGCTTCTTTGCTGAATTCTGTATTGGGATATCCCACCGCCTAATGTCTTCCTTTAGAGATCTAACAGGCATCACAAATGTAACATTAGGCAAGACAAACTTTGTGTTCTAGCTCCCAAAGCTGCTTTTACAATTGTATCCCCATCCCAAGCTTTCCCCACTTCCCCATTCACTGACTTGTTCAGACCAGGAGCTGGGGGTTCTTCCTAGAATCTAAGACCCAAAATACCACGGATTCCTGTGTTTTGTCTGCGGAAATGTCTCCAGGGCTTAAAGCTGTACCTGGCACATAGAAGCTTCTCTAAAGCTCTATAGGATTTAATTTTGCTTACATTTCCCCTTCCAGCCTCTGGCTGAATGCGCTAAAGGCATTTGGTTATTATTCTTCTACTTGGCTCTGATATTAAGACTATGAATTGAAGAGAAAGTTTCTTAAGAGATTCAGGCATATGCAGATTCACCTTTGACTAGTCATTCTGTCCCCTCCCCCCACATGGTTGTCGAGGTAAAAAAGATGCACACGGGGGTGGAGCGGGGGGTCCAACCACACTACCAATTCATGGACATCATGGAACATTCCTGTACCTCAGCCAGGCTCACCTAAAAAGCCAGTCTTCTTTCAGAGCCCAAACCAATATTTAGTCTTGTCTGACCTCAGTAAGGAAGGCTATACCTTTCCACCTGTGAAGGAGGAACTGGCATGAGACCCGGCAGATGAGCAGGTTTGTCCCAGGGACTAGAGCTACTACCCAAACCTTTTCATGCAGGGACAAAGGACTGTGGGTAGGCTGCCACAATGGAGAGAGGACCTAATTAAAAGCAGAGACAAAGAATTGGAATGAAGAGTCAGAAGGTGCGGGGAGGGGAGGCACATAGAACCAGACAGGTGCAGGCAGAGCCACAGACACAGACCACTACAAAGAGACTGCGGGCGAGCAGGTCAGAGGGACCAATGTGGCAGGCAGCAGAGCCTGAGGAGGAAAGCAGCTGGTGACACTTTCTAGCTGGTGACTCCTCACAATTGGAGGAGTCAGGGACATTCAGAACAGCCGCTTATTTAGAAAGCTGTGCAATACCACTGCCCTCCTCCATTACCCCAGGCCCTACACACTGCTGACTGGTCCATAGTGATTTGGGGCAGGAAGAAAGAGGGCTGATGAGTAGGGGAGGGCCTGCGCCAGGGCTGCTGGGTACTCACAGGGCTGGACGAGGGGGCAAGTGGGGGCGGAAAGCCAGTCAAACACGTTCGTTTAGCCAAGGCCTGTGTCCCCGGATGCACCCCCTGCTGGGGAGGGTGGTAGATTCAAGGCAGAGGGTTTTTTTTTTTCATGGCGCTGTTCCTTTGCTCACTAGGATATGCTTCTCGACATCTCTGTCAATGGAAAGCGGCCCAGGTTCGAATTCCTGAGCTCCTCTTACACATTGTCGGCATTGTCCTGGCTGGTGGGGGTCCTCTCAGCAACTAAACAGCAGTACTGTGTCTTACTGCTTTCCACTTTCACAGGAGAATTCTGCTCAGACTTAACCACCATGGTACCTGCAGGAGGCACTGTTGGTGCCACCCTGTGGCCCCTCAGTCTCTATTCTCCAGCATCTTTCTTCGTCTCCATTTATGACCTTTTCTGGCACAGAGGAGCCTCACCCAGCTGCATGTAGACCAGGGGACACTTGGCAGTCTGGAGACAATTTTGATTGTCACACTTGGGGATTGGGGGGGAGTATCAGGTGGGGAGAGAGCAGGGCTGCTGCTGAATAGCCTACAACACACTCACAGTCCCCAGAATGGGCCAGCCCTGTATGTTAGTAGTGCCAGACTGAGAAACCCTGTTGTGTATTCACTCAGAAGTGTGTGTGTGTGTGTGTGTGTGGGGGGGGGGTGTTAATGGCTCTCGGGACAGCCCGAGGAGTGGGAAACAGAGCCAGTGGGCGAATACCCAAGGTGCCATGTCCTCAGGTGAGGTAACTCTGAGGTGTGTTCCACACAGTTTCTTGAAGGGTCTCCGGCAGAAATGAGCTTCAGTTGCCAACAAAGATAAATTGCTCATCACAGCACCCTTCACTGGGCCTTACAAAAGTCTTTCCATTTCAAAAGTCTTCTATAAATGGTGCTGGGAAAACTGGACAGCCACATGCAAAAGAATGAATGTAGACCACTAACTAATATCGTTCACAAAATTTAATTCAAAATGGGTAGAAATTTGAATGTAAGACCAGAAATCATAAAATAGTTAGAAGAAAACACAGGCAATATGTTCCATGACATCATCCTTGGAGTGGTCTTTGGGGATTTGACTCCAACGGCAAGGGAAACAAAAACAGTGGGGCTATTGAACTAAAAAGCTTCCACACAGCAAAAGAAACTATCACCAAAACAAAAAGATATCCTACTGACTGGGAGAAGATATTTATACATCATATAACTGGCAAGGGCTTTATATCAAAAATATGAAAAGAACCCACAAAACTCAATAGAAAATAAACAACCCAATCAAAAATGGGCAGAAGAATTGAATAGACATTTCTCCAAAGATGACATACAGATGGCCAACAAGCATAGAAAAAGATGTTCTTCCTCCTTTGTTATCAGGGAAATGCAAATTGAAACACAAGGAGATATCACCTCACACCTGTGAAACTGGCTATCATCCAAAAGTTTGGAAGCAACAAAAGTTGGGAAGGATGCAGAGAAAAGGGAAGCCTTTTACACTGTTGGTGGGAGTGTAAATTGGTGCAGCCCTTATGGAAAACAGTATGGAGATGCCTCAAAATATTGAAAATGGAAATCCCATATGATCCCATCATCCCACTTATATGAGTATTTACCCAAAAGACATAAAAACACTAATCTGCAGAGATAAATACAGCCCCATGTTTGCTGCAGCATTATTTACAATAGTCAAGAATTAGAAACTACCTAAGTGCCCATCGTCAGATGAATGGATAAAGATGTGGTGCGGTCTTTACACACAATGGAATATTGCACATTCTTAAAAAGATGAAATCCTGTCATGTATGACAGCATGGGTCGACCTAGAGGGGATGATGCTAAGTCAGAAGGAGAAAGACAAATACTGAATGATCTCACGCATATGTGGAATATAAAGAAAAACAAAGGAACAGACAAAACAAAAACAATCTTTGGGCATTGACAACAGAACTGAGTTTACCAATGGGGAATTTGGTGTGGGCGGTTACAAGGGGTGGCGGGCACGATGGACAGGGTGGAGGACTTCTGGTAACTTGGTGGTGGGCAGGTGTGTTGTCATATATTTGAGGATGAACCTGCACATCTGGTCTTATATTGTTTTGTAAATCAAAGTTGCCTCAATAAATATTTAAATTAAAAAAGCCTTTTCATTTCACTCTTCCCACCCTTGCATTCTTGGTCATAGGTATCACTTTCCAAACCAACTATCGGTACCTGAGTTCACTCAGGGTTTGCTTTTAACACTTGCCTTCCCTGATTCCCCGGCTAGATGACTTTGCAGTAACTACAAATTCAATGCCAGTCTTCTTCATAGATCATTAACTGTATAAAGATGGGTTCTATGCCTGTTGTGTTTGATACTGCATTTTCATGGCTTAGTGCAGTTTCTACCACATGGTTAAGTAATCAAAGGATATTTGTTGAGTGATTACATGAATAAATGAGTGAATTTAGGCTGTTTTCTTTCTTTGATTTAGGAGCCTCTTTTATGTATTCTTTCTTCCTTCCTCTGAATGGCTTTTATGTATTCTTTTATGTATTCTTTCTTCCTTCCTCTGAATGGCTTAATAAGACCTCCCGGAAGAGTGGGAGACTGGCCCGTGGGTGCCTTGATGGTAATATTACTGAAGTTAAAATGGGGCCATTTGGTCAGATTCTTCAGACTTGCGATTCGGATCTTATGATATTAAATATTGTGACAACATTTTGAATAGTTTTGTTAAACAGAGACACAAAGCCCACAAAAGAAGATTATTTCAAGACTTGAATAGGCAATTTGGAAACAATGGGAAATTAACTAGCAGAGAAAAATAACATTGGTGCATCATGCTTTATTTACAGTAGCTCACTTGGTATTATTATTACCCATTCACTTAGCAGATGAAGAAACTGAAATTCTGAGAAGAGAAATGGCAGAGCCCAAATCTGACTCTCAACTAGCTTCTTTCCAAAATGTGTGGTATTTTCTGTTCCAGTATGGGGATCTGGTATCCAGAACTGGGCAGATTTGGAGCAAATGGGGTAGTGGAGTGGTCACTGAGCAAGAGTTTGGACATGATGCCCTTTTGGATTTCTTAACAATGTGACGAATGACATGGTGCAGTGATTGCAGGTTCTCCATCAAGCCTTTATTCACTCATCACTTTAAACTCAGAAGTAGCAAGCATTTTCCCATCAATTACTTTCCTTTATTGTTCATCATCTAGTAGATATCTAGTACCTGGCACTTACTGGAATGTCATCTAATAAGCTATTGGTTGGATACTACATGATTATCTTATGTACTGTACTCCTAAGAAAGAAAAAGCACTGCCAAACATCATTGTAAGATGCCATAGATTCTGATGAATGTCAATTTCGGAGGGGAAAAATATACATCATAGAATCCATGAACTATTGTAAACTCAAATTCCCATGAGGACAGACTCAGTTATCCTCAATACAGGGGCAATATTCTTGGCTTCTCAATCTTCTTATGATCAACATACACTTAGTGTGCACTTGCTATGGAGAAAGTTCTGGATCAGTTGGTTTTGAAAGTAATAAAAGTTATCCAGAACCAGAGACCCAAGTTATAATCGTGGTGTGAGGTTTTTTTTAAATTATGGCTAGAAATTCTGTGACACTCCTCCCTCAAGAGAGAGCTCTCCATCCCTCTCCAGTAAAATCTATGCAGACTTATGACTGCTGTGTCCAACAGAGTATAACAGGAGTAATGTGATGTGACTTGCAGGACTGGGCATAAAGGGACATGCAGCCTCTTTACTTTTTATTAGATCAGTTACTCTTAGAACCCTGAACCGCCATGTAAAAAGCCATCTACTCTGAGGTCACTATCTTGGAAAGGTCACATGTAGGCATTCAAGTTGACAGTCCCAGATTAGTCCACCTTGCAGCCACGCCTGCCACAGGATGCCAAACATGGGAGTGAAGCAACTATCTTGGAAGTTGACCCTCCAACTCGTCCAACTCTCAGAATGAGGCCAATAGTCCCATATCTAGGTCAAGTAATCCTAGGCTGTGTATCAGTAACAAGTCCAAATTTCTGTCACTCTTCGGAGTAAATGTTTATCTCAATCATGTCAGAGCGTGATGAGGGTCCAGCATCCCTTTTCCATCTTATAGCTCTGACATCTAGAACCAATGGTTTCTAAAATTGCTACAGAAGGGGAAGACATACTGGGTTGCCCAGGATTTTTTAAGGACATATCAGATCTGGCATGTCTAACAGCAATATTTCTAAACCATCTGAGGCCCCAGTTTAAATAATCTTTTAATCCGCCACCGACCAATATTTTTATAAAAAATGAATTACTGTATAAAGGAAATGCTGCTTGGATACTGTGGAAATTAATATCAAAGTCCCTATTTTCTTTTATATTTCTATATTAGCTCATTACAAATTGGTTAAGTAGCAGTTTGCAAATGGACAGTAATTGGGCCCACATCCTATTGGCCAGAATTCAGTCACATGGGCTCATCCAACTGTGAGTGAGCTTGGAAAATATAAGTGTGAGTGCCCTGTGTGCCAGGAAGAGGAGACAGTGCACTAAACACACAGCATCTTCTCTGTCACATGCTTTAAATTAAGAGTTTTGGACCTCCTTTCTCTCTAGGAGAACCTAGTTGTTACAGGCTTAGTGTCCTATTTGCATTCATAGATAAATGGAGTGCTTTTGTTTTTGTTTTATTTTTTTAAAGAACTTTGCAGGGCAGGAGGGAAAGCAGACTTCTAATTCCCCTGCACAGTGTGTGGTCCAGTTGTGATTCCTCAGTTTCACAGATCTTGATCCTGGGTAAAATGGTAGTTGGGTGAAAAATTTGCTCAAGGACACGGGGGTCCCAGTGATGTTTCTGTAATACCCCAGACCTCTGATACATGTGCCAGGTGGCTACTGTTACTGCATCAGACTCTGGAGGAGGACCCTTCCCCATCTACCATGTGTTACCTAAGGGACTACAGTTACCGCATTTTTGAAAAAGGGCCAAGTTATAGAGATCTCATTGACAATGAAAGAAAATGTAGCCCTAAGTACTTTTATAGGCTGCCAAAATCCTACAAAGATAGTCCATTTCAATACTCATTAGAAAATGACTAATATGGAACAGAAGTGCTCAACATGGCAATGACATCACTTTTAAGATTGCTCCAAATAAATTAGGCTTTTTAGATGCAAGATGCCAATGCAGGTCTGAACAATTTTGCTGAGGCCTACATGCCATAATGGACATCTGTGTTGGGACAGATAATAACCAAGCTGAGCCCAGATTCCCTCAGATCCCATTTCGCTGTTCGTTGTGTTTCTGGCTTCAATGGGTTTTTGCTTCCAACACCTTAGCTTTTTTTCAGAGGCCTGCCCTAGGGCTCCTGGAGCACGCCTTTCTTGCTGGTAAGGAGAGCCAGAAGTCCTGGAAATGTGTTCCCCTAGGCAGTCCTTAACCAATGATGGGCCAGTGCACGAGTATGACTGCTCTACTCCTTCGTCCGGGTTCGGACAACTCTATTGCCTGATTTATACTCCAGATCTCTTCTCTCCTGTGAGATCAAACATGAGATACCTTCTGTGGGGCTTGAAAACAAACCTTTGCTCCCTAGTTTTTCCAGGGACACTTTTCCTTTTTATGAAGGAAAGTATATGTAGGTATGAAGGCGAGTAGGCAGGCAGATAGGAAGGGAAAGGAGGAGGAAGCATATTTATTTTATTTGTATTTAGTTCTTCACACTGGTTGTTTCCCCTGGACCCAGGACTCAAACCCAGGACTATGCTGCTTGCTCCTTTGGAGGTGACTGACCCAACCACTGCTCCACCAGGCACACTGGGAAAACTTTTTTATTAAATCAGTTATGCACAAATCCTCATTTCAAGATCTGCTTCTGGGGGAACCCAACCAAATGCATGTGTTCCTTAGAGCCATCAGCCCAACAAAACAGTCACCATGTTGACAAAACAGCCATCTCTGAGGCAGTGAGGTTTCCTACACCTGATTCCTTCCTCAAGCCCCTCAAAAAGTTGAGGCAGACCATTAGGTGTTCTCCATTCACCCTGTTCCTCTTCCCTTAGCCCCACAGAACCTCTGAGAGGTTTCTTTCTTTCTTTTTTTTTTAACACCAGCTTAGCTCCTCCTTAGAGGAAAGAATGTGGTCTGTCTCTAGAGGCAGGATTTCACCCCCTCCTCTAGACTTTGTTCAGCAATGACTTTCTTTTGACCTGTTATCACATTATCCAAACTCGGCTACTATCATTTTTTCTATTCCTAGTCAAGTGTCTTAAAGAGATGGGTTCCCTTGCTGCCTGAAGTCTTCACTCACAAGACAACTTGTTTGGATCTGGTTTTGAATCAGCCCCCACAATCTACTGAAACTTCTCCGAGGTGAACAATGGCTTTCTAATTCTTTGTGCCCCACTTTAGGAGCTCACTATGTGCCAGATTACGCTGAGCAATTTAGATGTCTAACGCATTGTTACTGTGACCTTCAGGCCTCCCCCAGTGCACCATGTTTCTTTAAATTTCATGATCCAAGCCTGAAACTGAAGAGACTCCCTTCACTCCTATTTTCCATCTTCCTGTATCCAGTCCATCAGCAAGGATACTTGATTATATTACCAAAATAGATTTTGAACCTCTCCTTTTTATCTCCACTACCAACTCCTTTGTTCAGGTCATCAACATCTTAGCTTTCTAATGATTCTCCTATCTTGCTCTCTTATTTTAATACTTTTTCCACATAGCAGCAATAGTGAGCTCCTCAGTGCTCAAACCAGGCGAATCCACTACTTAAAACCTTCCAAAGATTCCTACCACACTAAGAAAAAGACCAGCATATTTTGTCAAAATGGTATACAAAGGTCGTGCTATCCTATGCCTCTCCCCTCATCTTTGTAATATGGGGCACATGATAAAAGTCTTTTCTGATGGGGTATTCAGGAATAGGGGAAGTGTGTTAACAGCTGGGCTCTTCCTGTTGGCTTGTAGGAAAAACTAGGGGAAATCCATAGAATCCAGAACCTTAAAACATAGATTAGAGTTTAGATTTTGATACTTTCTAGGCATGTGACTATTTTTTTAGTGTGTTTTGTCTTTTATAAGAGAGATAAATGCAAATAGCACCTGCTTCCTAAAGTGGTGAGGATTAAATAAAACTATGTGAAAGCACATTTCCATTGTACAGTTCTGTACAGGTGTGTGCATCTTGTCTGCATCATCACCATGTTTTTCGATGCTAATGAATCCCTGATTTTATATGGGATCTTTGATCTTACTGAATCATTTCTATTTCATTTGCCCTCAGTAATTTCTAATTTTTTATGCCTCCTTTGTAGACACCAGATCAAATTCTAGCCAATGAGATGTAAGGGGAAATCTGATGGGGAATTCTGGGAAAATTTCCTCCCTGACAAGAGGGACCCGCCATCACTGCCATTCCTTGTTTGTATGTTAGTATAAAATCCTGATTCTTGGAGCTGTTCCTGCCATCCTGCATATATGAGTTAAGAAGCATGAGAATGAAAATTTGACTTGTTGAGAGAGTAGCAGAGTAGAACTGGACATTGCCAGGGTCTTGTCAGTCTCATAAAATTTCTAGATCTGTAGTTACTTCCATTCAGGTTTCTAAGTTTGTGAGATGGTTAAATAACTTTATTCATTGAAACAATGCTAATCAAGTGTTCTGTTACTTGCAGATAAATGCATTTTAACCGATGCCATATGCATAATGCTTATGTGGGGGTTTACATGTGAGTGTGTTTCCTTATTATACACTATGGTATGAGAGGAGAGAGCACACTAAATATGAGAGTCAACAGTCAGGGATAACTGGGTCTGAATTAACACTCCAGGTTTTGCCTTACTCATTATACAATGGAAATAATACCACTTAACTTGCAAGATTGTTGGGAAGACCAAGTAAAATAATACAGATGAAAGTGCTTTGCAACTCTATCAAGGCTATATAGACCAAGGATGTCATTAGATATGTTCTTGCTGTCTGACTACAGTAGAGAAAGTGTGAAAGCATGCAGATAACAATGACTTAAGTGAATTTTGTTTTACCAATAACCCCTCCCCCACCCTTCTTTAGTGAGTGCCACTGGAACATTCCCAAAGGTCTCAAGCATCTCCTTAATGCCTAGTACCCTCTAGTTCTCCATTTCCCACACCTAAGAACCTCTGTTTCTTTTCCAACTTCTCCTACTTTAATCCTTCCAATAAGAGATGTAATTGTGTTGTGCCCATCTCCTTGGGCTCAGTTAAGTGTCACTTACTAATGTGGTTATATGTTGGTGTATGCCTGGGGCTTCCTCTGATATATGGAGTCTTGAAGTGACAAAGTGACAGCAGTGGTAGATATTTTAAGGGGTTGTGGCAGGAGATCAAGGAAAAGCACTTGCTTCTGGGAGACCCCAGTTGGGAGGACTGCTCAGCTCATACTTGTCCCCCTCTTTAGTGTATGTATACCTATAAGTGTATGTCCTGGTGGCCTTGTCTATGCTAGGTGGCCTTGCCCCTGGCCATGACTTGAGTGATTAACTCAGGCTGGGAAAATCAGAATCCTGGGATTAAAAAAACTGGAGTTCGTGAATGGGAGAAAATATTTGCACATCATACATCTGACCAGGTGTTAATATCAAAAATATACAAAGAACTCATAAAACTCAACAGAAAAGCAACCCAGTCAAAAATGGGCAGAAGATCTGAATAGACATTTCTCCAAAGAAGACATACAAGTGGCCAACAGGTCAGTGAAAAGATATTCCACGTCTCTTAGTATTAGGGAAATCCTAATTAAGACAATGAAATATCACCTCACACCTGCAAGAATTGTTTTTATCCACAAGGCTAGAATCAAGTGTTGGTGAGGATGTGGCAAAAGGGAGTCCTTATACACCACTGGTGGGAGTGTTAATTGGTACAAACATTAAAGATAGTGTAGAGATTCCTCAAATAACTGGGAATGGAAATTCCACATGATCACATCATCCCACTGCTGGGCATTAACCCCCCAAACCCAACAACACTAACTGAGATATATGAGATATATACACCCCATGTTAACTACAGCATTATTTTCAAGAGCTGAAAACAAGCAAAGTGCCCATCATGAGAGTATGATTATATATATGTATACATATGCATATATATACATATGCATACACATGTATGTATATACACACATATATACATATATACACACAATGGAATAGTACTAAGCTGTAAATAAAGATGGAATTCTGCCATATGTGACAACATAGCTGGAATAGAGAGGACTGTGGTTTTAAATTGATTTTATAGAAGGAATATTGGATTTTAACATTAACTCGATTTGAGGTGTACATGATAGCAAATTCACATCTGGATATACCATTTCCTTTTTTTCCTTTCACTTTACAATTGTAAATTAATTATTCCCTTTACCCTGTTTGCCCCCACACCTCCCCCATCTCTTTCTGCACCTTCTAATTTTTTTTTTTGAGGGGATGATGCTAAGTGAAATAAGTCGGAAGGAGAAAGACAAATACTGAATGATTTCACCCACATGTGTAATATAAAAAAACAAAGCAAGAAAACATACAAAACAAAAAATTACCCTTGGACACTGACAACAGAACTGGGGGTACCAAAGGGAAGGGAGGTGGGGGCGGGAGCAAAAGGTAGTGGGGTCTATTGGGCATGCTGGAGGGATGAGTAGAGCTTTGGTGGTGGGCATGGATGGAGAGTGAACCTGTACATCTAAACCTATATTGTTTTGTAAATCAAAGTGACCTCAATGCAATGAACAAAACACAATGAAGGTGGAAAAATAGATTTGACAGTCTAGTGAGGTCTGAGTTCTTGGTTCTGGTTATGTCTGAGGCCCATCTACACCCCTGCCATTCCTATCACAATATGAAGCCTTCCCAGTGAAGCCCCTTTGTCTTGGTTTGGGTTGTCTCATGCAGACACTGAGACAATAACTTGGTTTCAGGTGGTTTATCAGGATGTGATCCAAGAGGACCCAAGTAAGGGAGTGGGGGAAGTAAGACAGGGAAGGCAAAGCCAACAAAGGCATATTAATGAGCAGGTGCCTGCTGTAGGCCTCCCAGTAACTGTGACACATCTTGGAATCATCCTGCCAGAGAACAAATGGGGCATTAATCACCTGACTTCTATCCCCATTGGCCACCTCTAAAGTTGTCTGCTCCCTGGCACTTATGGGTCATGACTGCAAATCAAGCAGACAACCAGCCTTGGAGATGAGCGAGAGCCCAGTGCAGAGAAGTAGAGATTCAGGCTTTTGAGGTACGAAGCTGACAGCATTCTGGGAACTGTCTACAGCTGGAGGAGAACTCAGGTGGGCAGAGGCACTATTGAAAAGACATTCCTCCTCCTAGTTTAAACTAGTTCACTTTGGGTTTCTGTCATTTAAGTCTCAAAGTATAGAGCTTATTTACCTCAGTAGTTACTACAGAGACATCACATCCAGGTTGGGTCAAACGTGTACGAGGCATTGCTGTCAGGAACCCTTTCTTGACACATGCGCCACTAGTAACTACTGAGGGATTGTTGGAGGTAAAATTTATTGACGACTGCAGGGCAAGGGGTCAAAGATGGATCATTGCTGTTGTTTGTCCATGAAGTGATGCCATCTTTTGTCTGGTGAAGCGCTTCAGGACACACAGGGGTAGCCAAACCTCTGGGGGATACTAAGGCATTCACAAAACTCCCTTCCCCAGGGGTGCTGCATGGTGTCTAAACTGCATTTTAAAGATGCTGGTCTTTTACATACATGATAGAACTCAATGGTGAGCCCCAAACTGAGATGAACCTCACTTATCTGCTGACCTTCTAAACTACTGGAAAGTTAGTGTTCTATTGTACATGTCCAAAAACAAGCCAGCTGCTTTGGAATGCATTCGGCTGTAGCCAACACACACCTGACTGCAAGGTCTTGTACAAATCAGAGCTGCTTTTCCTCACCGGTAGGAGATGTTCGATGCAGACGGTCATGGGGTCACTTTAACCCAGTGGATGAAATATAAGTGTGTCCATTCTGTTTAAGCTTTCTACTGAAGGGACATTCTATGTAATGATGATTTTAGAATGTGGAAAAAAAAGTGATAGAAATAATGAGCATGGGCCTTATTAGGATTTGGCAGCATTCTGTCGCAAAAGTGTTCGAACTTGTACCTGGTGCTGGCCCTGTTTATACTTCAAATAGGTAGTTCCTTGTTTTGTTTTGTTCTGTTGTTGTCTGTGCTCTGGGATCGAAGTCACTGCCACCAGTAGGGGCGATAGAGCCAGGACTTTGGGCTCTGGAACTACAGCCATTAGATGATCTGTGATCATTATGGACGTATAAATATGCTCAATGATGAAAATGATCATTACGTGACCATTCATTGCTGTATAGGAACTAACTTTAACAGCTCCTAAGTGAGCAAGCGAGGACTCCAACACTATTTGACGTCAGTGGCCCTGCTGAGAAACAAGATGCCCTGACCTCCCTCCAATTTGTATTGAACGCTCCTCATCTTCAGACCTCTAGGTCATAAGGCTAAAGATAGAAACTTTTCCTACTTTCCGAACTTCACTGTGCCCTCTCAGAGTATGTGAGAAAATGCAGCCAGCATCTTCTAGAAGATTAGGAGGGCAGAAGATTCCGAAGCCACCTTCCGGCTGACATTTGAGCCCTGCTTTCAGCACGGTCAAGCCTTTTGGAGGCAGCCAGCGTATGGCTTGTATCAAACTCTATATTTAGGAAGAACAACTGTGAGCTATGACAGGAATTCTCTTTAACACTTAGCCTTCAACTGAGTTTTCCTCCAGCCCTGAGCTGGGAGCAGCTCTCAATACCGGGTGAGGCACTGAGCACTTGAGCTATTTCAGCTACATGAAAAGCATCGGAATTGAGATCACAGCTCAGAGGACACCGGGCATCCCTTCCACCTTCTGAGGATCCTTATATTCCTGTGTCTGGCTGCCTGGGACATTCGTTAGGCAGTAAACAAATACAGAAAGCAGGTAAGTGGAAGGACCCGGCTCCGGCAACTGGGCTTTCTGGAGGATATTTCCTTGATACGTAACTTGAAGTGGCTACTTATAACTGTGTCGGCTTGAACCCAGTGACTGTAGCATCCTTGCACATTCACTGATGTTGCTCCTTCTGTTTTATAAATTATGTGCAGTGGGAGGGGAGCTTGAAAGAATATTGAACTAAAAGGTAGTTTTCATTGGTACTGATATTAAGGCATTTCCACTGTCCCAATATGACTGTGACCTTGACCATGCTGTCTGTCATATTGATTCTTCGGACCAGAGTTACAGTTGATCAACTGCAGACTGATTCCGGCTGTAAGCCTAGAAATAGCCAGGAGAATTTGGGGCAGAGAAAAGCTATAATGCTAGTTCTTGGATTTAGGAAAATGCATGTTGTTGCCAGAGTTTATACAGTTTGCACAAGTTTGAACCGCTTTTCTCCTCTCCCTAAGCGCCAGGCTTGGCCTCAATGATATCATTTTCTCAATGTAGAGATGGATGAATACTCCAGAACCATCTTTCCAAAAGCCCCACGTTGGGTCACAGTTTACCCTGCCCACAGCAGGGTCGCATACCAGGTTCTGAAATGCTAAGTGCCTCTTTCCTCTCAGCATATTTAAGGCAGAGTGAATAAGGAGTTCATTCAGACAGCTGAACATCTTTCTACACCCTTCTCAGGAATTATTTTTAGCTATGAGACAGAAGACAATTCCCTTGGAGATAGAACTTTAGCCATTTAATTGACCTTTAAAAAGCACAAGGCTCCTTCTCCCCAAATATTGATTGATTTTCCTCTGAATCCTTTCTCATTAAGTAAGTGATATTTATGTTGACAGATTTTTTGTAAGTCGGAGAGTCAGATTTGGAAGGCAGATATTAGATGCAATCAAAAACCAGAGGAGGTAGATGGTATACAACTCAGTAGACAGACCATTGAAGGTCCCCCGACTTGTAGAACCGCCTGGAAAACTCAGCTGTGCTAAGCTGGCAAGCTCGCCCATTGTAGTAGACTTTGTAAAAGTCCATCTATGCCTTGTCAAACTTGCCACAAATTTTAGGCAGACGCAAGAAAAATGCTTTAAAGAGTACCTCTCTGGAGGAAAAGCAGAGGCCCTGGTGGGAGTGGGGTTGTACATCTAAGGCTCTCTTCGTCCCGGGACAAAACATGCAGAGAGGAGGAAGGTGCCTTCTACACTCCACATCCCTAAAGGAGGTGAATGTGGGGCCAGGGAAACAGCCAGGGAACACTGTCTATTTTTATTCATCATTGTGCTCTGCCCTGATTTCTCTGTGAATAATGAGGACAGCAGAAACTGCTTCACACAACGTTACCTAGCCTGTTTGCAAAGACTGAGAACTGGTATCTGACCAAGTTTCTAGAAGTGTCTCTAGTGCCGATGGACGTGTATGTTCAGAAGGAATTGATAAACAAATGAGATTATACCAAAGCTATCCAGTAGGGAAGGACCAAGGCATATCCATTCCCTTAGGCACAGAGGGCCACAAAAACTAAGCAATCCAGAGTTGAGAGAAAAAACACAAAATTAGCCTACTGTAAAATGATCAACCCAGTATAAATAACACACTCGTTGGCTGATTTTTTTTTTTCACATTTCGACCTACTGTATGCTGTTGTAATAACAGAAATTTCTTAATTCCCATGATTTGAATTGGTGTTCAATAATTTTTAAAGTTCCCAAGTAATATTAAACTTTAGTTGTATATGTGTAGGAAATATTGTATGCTGAGATAGCTAGTCCTGTGAGAATGATTGCTTTGCATAACTTCTAATAGCTTTTGAGGAACCGATACGTTAAAAATTAAACTACCAAGTATTTCCATTTGAAATTCAGCTGCGTCCTAGATCTCAAAATTAAAAATCCTTTGTAGACACTGATGCTGCAAGAAAGACAGCAACCCATTCAACACACACCATAGAGCAAAGTGCATCTCTGATTGTTCAGTTATTGCTGCCTTTTATTTTTTAACCATACTGAAGACTTTTTGTAGACTTTTTGGCATGGAAGCTGTATCATACGTTACTAAAACATTCGGGTGAAACGAATTTGAATCCCATTACTTTCATGTATATCACGCCAAAGTCTATTATTTCTGTATAATACAGATTTTTAAAAAATTATGTAATTATTTAGCATCCTATATTATAACCTAAGACTTTGAAACTTTCAAAAAACAAAACACCGTAATTTTTTCAGAGTTCCCCAGAACTTTAATCTCTATAAGCACTGAAAGGCATCGCTACCTCAATTCCGACTCTGAACTCTTAGAGCTGTGGATCAGCCCGGCACTAAAACGTCTCTAGCTCTGAGCAATGGCAATAAAACAATACATATCGCATCACGCTTTACAGCTCACAGGGCATTTTTAGGAACATTATGTCACTGGAGTCTTACCACAGCCTGTGAAGCAGGCACAGTTTCAAAGGACCTGGACCTAGAGAGGATGAGTGACAGCCCAGGTTACCCAGGACTTGTGATCAATGCCAACACTGCTCCCAGTTATAGCGCCTATGCTGATAGTCATTAAGACCAGTCAACCCAGTTTGTAGTTTGCTTTTTATAGCTGTTTTAATTCACTGAATTTTGAATGTTGTGGACATTTAAAGGTCAGGCTGCACCCATGTTTACACAGGAATAACCAGCTGGGGCCCCAGTAAACTGGGGCACTGGTCCCTGTGCTCTAAGTCAGGTCTCTAAAGTCCTCGGGGTCTGACGTGATCACGTAACATCCTATTTGCCTTTGAGATGATTTTAGGGAAAAAGACAGTGAGGCTTGTGGGTGCTGGGGTTTACACACTCAGATCAAAAGTTCCATTTCAGCAGAGAGCTTCTGAGGGAGGAACAAAGGTGTTTTATTACCACAACCTCTTTGTTTGGCTGCTCCTGGCCCGGGGCAGGGGGCAGGGAAGCAGATGGTAGCACCTTTCACGTTTCTGATTGCCTATCGTTAGCATCAGGGGCAAGGCATCTCAGCGTTTCTCCTCCTGAATGATTTATCTGGGCATGCTAGTGTTCCTTCTCCCTGAGGCATTAGGAAGGAGAGTCTCTAAGTCACCTCGGAAACTGAGACTGAAAGAATATACGGCCAGTGAAAGGGGTGACTGCCCAGCTGAATCATGAGTTACGTTCTAATTTATCAAACCGAGAATCTGTATGCGCCACCTCTAACAGTTTCTTACTTGTTTTTTAGGGATAAGACCGCAAGAATATGTCGAAACAGCCAGTTTCCAATGTCAGAGCCATCCAGGTAAGGAGGCATATTTGTGTTTTAAAATCAGCTCTGCTTCTTCTAGCTTCTTTGCTTAATAACTCATACTCTCTTTTTTTGGCGATTGTTCACCCCTAACTGATGATTAACTTCAATAAAAAAAGAAAGTTTCTCTTTAAAGACTTCCAAGGTACAATCGAGAGAGGATGGAAAGGTGCAACTGAGAAAGGAGAAGCTATTTTTATGTAATTGTGTTCAATTCAAAGACAATCCATGTTTATCGATGAGAATCAAATGACCTTTTACCAAAAAAAAAAAAGTAGTGTGTATGTTTGGCTAGGCTTTTTGATGTGCTCATTAATAAATAAAATTCAATTTCCATTTTTATATCCAATCGAATTTGCTGACCCACTGTTTAAAACACATCTTTCTTGAAATTATATCCCTTTGGAGTCAAGTATTCTTTGCAAGTCTTGGGGATTTATCTTTTAAAGTTCATGTGCTGTCCGGGCCTCCCCTTGTCCCCCTGGCAAACTAAGTCTTTGCTTGTTTCAACTGACTCAAGTGCCACCCATGTGAAGGGGCAGGGAAGTAGGCATTGTGGAACACAAATGCAGTTATGAAAGTAAATTTCAACATTTGCTTTTATTCCATACGTGTTTGTTAATATTTGTCTCAGGGATTCTATGTTTACCTCTGAAATGGTTTCACCTTGAGACTCTCGGCACAAGGCTTCATTGTAAAAGGACTCTCCGTCCACCTGGAGCCATCTGTGCTTTCAAAAATGGAAACTGCAGAACTCTTTTCCCCTGTACTTTTCTCAGTACTGCAGAGCATTCAGCAGTTCCTGAGTATCTGGGGTCTCATGCACCCCTCTTAGCATAAACACACTTGTAAGTGGTTGACTGTATTTTGCACATGCGTGTGTGGGGCCAGGTTGTGGGTTAGAAATCCTAGCACATATTGGTGGTGGAGGCAGGCGGAGGGACAGATCTTTACCTGTCATGACTAATGCATAGCTTAAATGGATAGGGTTCTTTAGTGGCAACATGTATCACCACCTCTGGAAACCTGTCACAGAACAAATCACCAACGAAAAGCCTATTGGCAAGGCTTCCATTTTGTGCTGCCATGTTTGGCCCCGTGGTATGCACTAGTGAGTCTGACACACCTTGACAATTGTAGTGGGATTTATTTTGCATCCCAGACCTGTGGTCGTCCGTGAGTCTGAAGCCTTCTCTTTTACCCAGTGTGCGTAGCTTTTAGAAGCATGGGATCTGAAGCCAGATTGCCGGGTCCAGCTTGTACTGGGGAGGAATCATGGGAAAATGACTTTACCTACTTTTTCTCTCTGCCTCTGTTTCCACATCTATAAAATGGGGAGAATAATAGTACTTATCTCCTAGGGCTACATGTTCAAGATGCTTAAAATAGCACACTAAGGCCAGCACAGTACGTTTTAACTATTTTTATATTCAGAAATGCTTTGTGTTAAAGTGATGAGAAATAATAGCATTTAAGCATTACATTTTAAGCCCCCAAAAGCTAAACATAAACTTCTTGTTAATGTTACAGGACTCTAGTCTTCTCTCACACTGCTTTGGTGCCTCTTCCTTTTAAAGCTGAGACTGTGTTGATTTTTAAATTCCTTAGTGCTTGCCAGTGGCCCTCAAGTCCACGCTGAAAATTCACTCGTACTTTATCTACTAGTTTTGACCTTGATATATTTTTAGGTCTGTAATTTTTAAAAAGTGGCTATCGACTATTCTCAATAGCTGTTATTATACCGCATTAAAAAAAATCCATCCACTCTACCAACAAAGGCAATACAATGGTTCCTTATGGAGGTGGTATTGTCTCTTTCAATATATTTTATGTCACATAAAAAGCTTAATTTAATGCACCTTCAAATGAAATATTGTTTCTTGTGGCTAATCAGGATCAGCACGATCTGATTTTTTTGATCCTCTTTACATTAACCTAAACTAGGGTCCATTACATATGAAAATGGTTACCCTATACAAAATGGTTTCGAGTAGGATTATCCAGGGTATGGTCTTGTCTGGAACAAGTAGAAACCCCAGCTGATGAGGGAGTGCCCTCATTCTGTAAAAACCACTGAAAGGTCTTTGATGTTCTATTCAACACACTCTAGTCGTGTCTCCTTTTTATTAAGGTTGTATCTTCAATTCAATTCAACTGTCATTCCCTGAGTGCATACTTTGTGCCAGGCACTGTGCTAAGTATGGGCTGTGCAAAGGTGAATGGATACCTGATCCCTGTCTGAGGAGCTCAAAGTCTCCAGGATTTACTAGCTGCATGACTTTGGGCAAGTTGTTATCCTCTTTGTACTTTGGTTTCCTCATCTGTCACGTGGGGAAATCATAATAGTACCTAGGTCATAGGGTTGCTGTGAGGATTAAATGAATTAATACATGAAATACTTAGGCTAGTGTCTGGTTCATTAAAATTGCTTAATAAATAGTCACCAGATATTGGCGAATCAATCATCATCTAATTCAACAGTTCCCAAAGTGTGTGTTTTCGAATACTAGTTTTATGGGGCGCTGTTAATTAAATGGTTCCATGATTATGTGTTTGGGAAGTTCTGTATTAACTGAAAAGGCCCTTTGCAGCAGGATTTCTCTGAGTCCATAAATTTGCTAATAGCATCATATATTTACATTAAGACGGTGATGTAGCTAATGTTTTATAAACATCTTGTCCCTTTTCAACGTTCACTGAGTAACTTGCAGGATAGTATTTTGCAGTGTAAATTTTTAGAAACAATGTCTTAGATTTCTGTTTTGTCGGATTGAGTTAACTTAAGCCACCATACTTCTAATAGTGAGGCGTGTAGGGAGTTAAATCTGTGCACTTATGTGCATCACACAACATGGATTCAAAGGACTCTGCTCAGCTACTCACTTACCCTGTGACCTATAGGTCATTTACCCTTTCAGAAAATGGAGACTATCATCCTATTCAATAGGACTGTTATAATAATATAGCAAGTGACTGATTTATCGAAAACAAATTCCTTAAGAGATGGATCTTCTAACTATCCAAGTAGTACAACCAATGGTCTTGCATTCTCTTCAACTGGTTCCATCTCCTCCATGCTCACAGAATAAGAGGGGACCAGGACGCGATCCACCCTTAGAGGAGACAGTTGACTTTCACGTGCACATTAAAGAAGAAATGGCCTTCGGAGTCTTAGTCTATGTTTCTTTTCAGTTATATTAACAAAATCTCAGCGAGGGGCATAAAAATATGCTTCAGGAATTAGTGGACCCTTCCATACCTGGGAGAGGGCCTCTGTCTCCTAAGCAGCTGATAAGGCTCTTGTACTTTGTGTTGGAAAACCTAGTGCAGAGACCACAGAGTAAATATTTTAAGATTTGCACATTACTAGGTCTCTGTTTCAACTGCTCTACTCTGCTGTTACAGCACAAAAACAACCATAGGAAATGCATAAATGAACGAGTCGACTGTGTAACCATGAAACTTCATGAACAAAAACAGGTGGCAGGTTGGCTTTGTCCCATGGTTGTGGTTTGTTGACCCGGGTTCTGTACTGTCCAGGTTGTTTGTTAAACCTCACTGTTGATAGGAATGGAGTTGCAACCAAGGTAACGTCACACGAGGCACAGTGGAGCTGATCCCTTCTTGTGAAAGAATTTGACATGACAGGTGGTGGGGGAAAGCTAGAGCTGCTGGGAAATCTCATCGCATCAATGATCTGCTAAGGGAGTGTCTCTAATGAGACCAAGTGACACTGGCCACTGGCAGCACCCACCTGTCCTTCCCCCTTTCTCCTGAACACACTTCCTTGGGGAACCACCACAGGCCTACCCAGGGCCTTGACCCACCCAGACCCAATCTTCATGGGCCGTCACTGGTCATTTCTCTCCACTGTTGATCAGTGCACACTGAGTAATATTTGTCCTCTCCCATCAGATCTGAGAGCTTCATGGTTGAACAGAAAAGAGTCTTATGTCCTAATTTAGCTCTGCTCTGTGACTTCACCTCCCCGGCCCTCATGATCTGCAAAGGGAAGGTGTTGCACTGAGGCCTCTAAGCCTCTGGCCAGCTTCTAACAGTCTACGAACTTCTTGAGAATGACTTCTAAGGCTTATTATTAGTATAACAGTAGTCACAGTTGCTTCAAGGCTTACTCAGCTGTACTTGGCACAGTGCGATGGGATTTTCATGGACAAAATGAAAGGTTTGGAGAAGTGAAAGAACTCATTTGGGGCCACAGAGCTTGTCAGTAGGAGTCAGGACTTGAACTCAGGATGTTCAGTCTGGCCCCAAATCACTTGTTTGAAACCACTCTGCACCACTGTCCACTCTCAATATTAGCTATGTCTACCGTGGGCATAGAGTGGGGCCGGAAGAATAGGGACAATGGCCATTTTACGGATGATGGGTCATCCTTTTTAAAGAACTCAACCAACATACAGAAAGAGTGCCAGCATTTCAAAGAAGAAGCTGATTGCCTACACTGATTAAAGCCATTTTAAAGGCAAGTTGGCTAGGAGTGAAAAGTACAAAGTGATTTGGTAACAAACCTGGTTTTTAAATACAAAGAGTCATGGCCACCTTAATTGCCACCTCACTGCTTAACTGACTTAATTAAGCTGCTTGTGAAACTAAATCTAACTCCTTTATCATACATTTTAAAGGAATGATTATACGACACCTGCATCATTAGTGAGTGTGTGGCTTGTTACCATGGGAGGTTTTCCATTGCTGCTCAAGTCACGTGAAGAACAGAATATCTTGATGCCCCGAGTTTGGGTACTTCTTTCACGCCCCCCGCCTTCCAGTCTCCATTGCACAGATGGGGTGTAAAGCCTCACTCCAAGAAGAAAACAGCCTGAAAATATTTACAGACAGAAGTTCGGGACTCTAAATGTTTCCTGTCTAACATTTCCAGTTTGAAAAATGTTCCAGGAGGTGCACCCTGGTGGCTTAAAGAGTAAGTCTGTCAGGCATAGTCCACATACATCCCAAGGACCCCAGTTCACTTTCTGGGGCCGGGGGTGTGGGAGAGAAGGACAACCAAGATAAAAATCTAAATAAAGATAAATGCGTCTTCCTTCTCTCTCTTCCTGCCTGCCTGCTTACTCTTCATTCCTGCCTGTACCTTTCCTTTCCAGAAAATCCAGGAAGACACTCCTAGAGACAAAGAAATAGACTATTCCCACCCCATGGTCGGTCAGTTAATCAAATATGTCGATTAAAACAAAATTAATAAAGATCATAGATATCTTCCTTTAATGTTTTTATTTAAATTTGAGACAAAAAGCCAACTTTCATTTACCATTTATTTTAGCGTAGAGTCAAGAACTTTACTAGGATCATGGGGCTACTGTTTCTTTCTTACTAAAATCACATGTTTTTTTATCATACACAGTTTCTGATTTCCAGTGCTGGCTTTCTCAAGGAGTAGCCATAATTTGAATGTAACAATCTGACTCAGAGAGGGTTTAGCGCTACCTCCAGCTGGTTACCTTTGCTGCTAATGGCCAGGGTGACATAAGTCAAGCAGTCACATGTGGGCTCAAAGATGTCATTTTCTGAGGCTGACATTCAAAAGTACTTTGGAAATATAACCTGCCCCCAAATAATGGCACACATTATCTTAATGTCTACAAAACATTTTTGAAATCTGCTTTTTCCTAGATGACGAGACTACAGTTGAGTCATTCAGGAAATTATTGATGAGAACAAACAGTGTTGAGAACCGGGAGAGAAACATGAAACATCCTGGGCGAAGAATAGTAACTGAGTGGGAGTTTCTCCAAATTGTGTTGAGTGGGAAAGTTTTCTGTGTTCTGAATCCCAAAAGCCAAATAAATGCCTTCTAGTGATATGCAATTTTAATTGAAAGTAGGTTGGACTCTATTTCAGTGGGTCTGTGTGTGTCTCCTAATGTAGGCTAATGTATCAAATAAGAATCTTGATTTCTAACAGTTATCAAGAATATACAGCTTTTTCTGAAAGTTTTTTGTGAAGATGCTAGAAATCTCAAAATACCATGTCCTGCTCCATTCAGAGAAGGATTAGGACAGAAAGAAAGACTGCGAAATGCAACCTTCTCAGTTTTTTTCTGCCTGCTGCATGGGAGAATGGCAAGGCGGAGGTTATCTGCTCTGCTGGGAGTAGATGGGGACATTTGAAAAGTAAAGATATAATTGGAAGGGGGGTTGGGAGCGTAATGAGGGGGTCATCTGAAACAAATATGTGATGGGCAGAAACTCCAAAAGCCTCAGTACTAAAAGGAGAGTAAGAGTGGGGACCAAGAGGGTGTGGGAGATATGAGAACAATGGCCATGGAAAGCAAAGTTGACAGGTTTTGTCAGCACTCTGTGGCTGACAGTTATCAGAATCCAACCCACTGGGGAAAGAAGATGTCATTCCATTATAAGTCACATAGGGGTGACTGTGGGGGAATAATGTTTCTAGAATCCTCTGGGCTCAAAGTCTGGAGCCAAGCAGGAGAACAATACAAATAATTAAGGGAGTAGTGGAATTAACTTACAGGGAATTCTTTATACTTTTCTTTACCTGCTGAGATCAAGTGGAGTATTCATTTCACATCAGATAGGTCTATTATCAGGGAACTGTATCCTGTTCTGGCAAAAGATGATCTAGTGGATTTTTTTCCATTCCCAAGTTTCAGGATGTAACAAATTATGTATAACTTGGAAAAATGATGCACCAGGTCTGCTATGTCAGGGGCCTATTTAAAAATATCCAAGATGACTAAATCTCTGCAGGGAAAAGGAATACAAGGGAATGCATTATAAAATGAAAAGATATTCAAAAGCCTGCTTCCTTTACATTTATAAAGAATCTACATCAAGAAGGAAGAAGGACGTCCAACCTTCTACCAATTCCAGGTCACTGATGTTAGACTTTTCCTGTGTTTGTTTACTCTTTCATAAACATTTAGCTCATATTCCCAACTCATTTTGAGTTGAAAATACCATATCCAATTTGCAGGTGGAAAATGAAGTCAATGAGAAGGTATTCTGTGTTCAGACAGAGCAAGTGAGTGACAGAGATTAAGATATGACTCAGTTCTCTGGCCAACAGACTAAAAACAGCTACAGGTCTACTTATTTCTATCACATTCAAGTTATAAGGAATACTTCTGATGGCCATAATTTAGTCTATAATTTGTCACTCGGATGTCACTGCCCTACAATTATATTAATGAAACTTCTCTAATCATTTACAAAGCATTTCTCTGACAGTGCTTGAAGGTGTATATTACTGATTAGATATTTGACATGTTCTTAGACTGCTTTGGATCCTGTCAATATTTGCTGCCAAAAACCCATGTAGGTTCCTGGTTTCTCAAGTGATGCTCTAAAGATGAAAAAGCATCAAGTCAGTGAGTTAATGGCTCATTTTTCCATGTGGCATTTCTTTGACACCTATTTGGAATTGATCCATTTTGTGTGGCCTTTGTGGAAGGCCATTCTCAAAGCATAAGTCTGCAATTTTCGAGCTCGTTTAGATAATTTTAGAATGGTTAGGGCTAGCTTTAGTCAAGTGAAAAGAGCTCTTGGGAGAGGGGTTTGATGTCGTGTAAAGGTCTGTCCCTAATGCCAGGCGGCTTTGATTTGGAATCCTGCTTTTCTCTGCGCTGTGTGACCTTGAACAAATCCTCTAAGCTCTTTGAAGCTCAATTTCTGCCCTGAAGAGGACAGTAGGAAAGTCAGAAGTGTGTTGTGAGCCTGTGGCATGATGACTTAGGCTGAATCTTGAGCCGGGGGTGGGGGTGGGGGGGGTGGGGAGTCTGGTGAACAGAGCAGTGTGTGGTGGATGGAGCGGGTGGGTAGTTACTATGTGACCACCTCACCACCAGGTTAAAAGGAAAGCTGGTCTCAATCCCAAATTTAGCTGCAAGTAAGGCATTTGTTAAACACACTTTCATGAGCAAGCGGGCACAAAACCATTGTCTCTGAACTCCATGAAGCCTCCTAGGCTCTCTTCTAAGTGCTCTGAGTGGCCACCATCTGGCATAGAGGTTCCGTGAGGTGGTGGGGTTACTGGACTCTGGTCCGTTTGGCTGCAGCCAGCTGGACATGCTCATTATCTATCCATGGTTGGAGACAGGCCCTTGGGATCACTCCTCCGGGTCTGAAGATACATAGTATCAGATACTCACAGTCTGTCTGACAGGGTAGAGATTGTCTCTAAAATATTTAAACCACTCTACGTATCTTCCTAACTTTTGAATTCAACAGTCAAAGTAATTTCTAAGGCTCATTCCACTATTTCACTAATGTTTGATGTTGTCTCAAACGTCAAAGCCTTGGGCGTTGAGAAGGTGGCTAACAGAAGCACCTAGAAGAGCCATCTTGGGAATGTGGCCTTCGTGATAATTTACCAGCTACCCGCCCCGGGAGGATGAAGTTCCAATCAGAGCAACCGGCTTCCCTAACTCACAGTTTAAATGCCTGCACATATGAAATATCACATTGTCTGTGCTAAAGCACTTTAACTAAAGACATCTTAACA